>JAEVFF010000019.1:719772-780351 GCA_018901945.1 Pugionium dolabratum
CAGCACTAGAACATGATACCACCTTCTGCTTCTTAGTCTTCCAAGTGATTAAGTTCCCACCAACGAAGGTGCAATACCCAGTGGTTGATTTCCTATCCACCCTATCACCAGCCCAATCCGCATCACAATACCCGACAATCTCAGTGTTCCATTCTTGCCCATCCATATACCTTGACCAGGAGATCCTTTGATGTATCTAAGGATCCTTTCTACCATGCTCCAATGATATACAGTAGGCTTTTGCATATGTTGACTTACTTGATTCACAGCAAAACACAAGTCTGGTCGTGTGAGGGTGAGGTAGATCAGCTTCCCAACTAGTCTTCTATACTGAGAAACATCCTTAAATAACTCATCAGCTTTCTCCCCCTTTCCGTTGACCTTGTAGCCATCTTCAAGAGGAGTTTTGGCCGGTTTAGCCCAAAGCTTTCCCGTGTCTGTCAACAGATCAAGAGCATACTTTCTTTGGGATAGAAAGAGCCCTTCTTGAGACCGACACACTTCAATACCCAAGAAGTACTTCAACTCTCCAAGATCCTTGATGTCAAATGATCTGTTTAAGAAGGCCTTTGTGGACTGAATTCCTTCATTATCATCTCCTGTGATGATAAGGTCATCCACATAAACCAAGACCGCCACGATTCCTTTGGAGTTTTGACGAGTGAACAAAGTATGATCTGAATGGGATTTTCTAAACCCATTCTCAGTAAGTGTGGAGCTTAATTTGTGATACCAAGCCCTTGGTGACTGCTTCAACCCATATATTGCCTTCCTAAGTCTTAGAACCTGTCCCTCTTTGCAAAAATCTTCAAGGCCTGGTGGTGGAGTCATATACACTTCCTCTTCAAGTTCTCCTTGTAGGAATGCGTTCTTGACATCCATTTGCCAAAAGTCCCAAGTCAGATTCGTAGCTAGTGAAAGAACAACCCTTACAGTGTGTAGCTTAGCCACCGGTGCAAATGTATCAGTATAGTCCTCTCCATATGTCTGAGTGAAACCTCTTGCACCTAGACGTGCCTTGTACCTTTCTATGTCCCCATTGCTCTTATACTTGATGGTGAACACCCACTTGGAACTCACAGCCTTCTTGCCTTTGGGAAGTTCTTGTATATCCATGTATGATTCCTTTCCATAGCTCCCTTCTCATCTCTTACTGCATCTAACCATTCTTTCTTGCTCTCAGCTTCTTCATAAGTCCTTGGAACCTGACTTTGTTCAATCTTTCCAAGGAATGCTTGATGACTAGATGGCAAGAGGTCAAGGGAACAAACAGCTTGTATGGGATAAGCCACGGCCTGGTTGTTGTAGAATACCCTAGTGTTCCTAAGTCTAGTACTCCTCCTTAAATGCTGAACAGGTGGTGCAGCCTCCTCTACAACCGTTTCCTCTTTCATTTGGTGAATAGGTTCCTCTATACCCACTTCCAAGTCGTCTTGTTCTTGATTTTGGGCCATAGCTTCTTCTTGGATTGGAGTTGGTTCTTGAGTTACCACGCCTTGTTCATTCTCTTGGGTATCTTGTGAACTACTTAAGGTTCTTGTTTCTTCGTGTCTTGAATCCTTTGGCAGATCATTTCCCAAATGATTCAAGAAAAACCTCAAACTCGTAGCCAAATCAGAAGGTGACCTTGAGAGATCCTTCAATCCTTCCCAATCTTTCTGATCATAATAGCTTCGTTCTTCTATGAATTTGACATCTCTAGACACATATGTCCTGTTGTTGCTTGGATCATAACACTTATAACCCTTTTGTGTTGTCGAATATCCAAGGAACATACACTTGATGCTCTTTGCCTCCAACTTGTTTCTTAGATCACCTGGAACATACACAAAGCACACACACCCAAATACACGTAAATGATCAATGGAAGGTTTTAGTTTTATTGAGTACCTCAAATGGGGATATATCTTGCAAGACTTTGGTTGGAATCCGATTGATGAGGTAGCAAGCAACCAAGACTGCATCTCCCCAAAACTTTTAGGAACATTGGTATGAAACATCATGGATCTTGCTACTTCCATTAAGTGTCGGTTCTTCCTTTCAGCAACTCCATTTTGTTGTTGTGTGTGTGGACAGCTAGTTTGATGTAGTATTCCATGTTTGTTTAGATGAGCTTTGAATCTTTGACTTGTGTATTCCCCTCCATTATCTGATCTTAAAACTTTGATCTTGGCATTGAATTGATTAGTAACATAATTATGAAAGTTTATAAATGCCTCATAAACCCTATCTTTAGATGGAAGTAATGTAACCCATGTATATTTCGATTTCTCATCTAAAAAGGTCACAAAGTATTTATTCCTATCTCTAGACATGTAAGGTGAGGTCCAAACATCGGAATGTACTAAATCAAAGCAATGCTCATAAATTGTAGACGATTTAGGGGAAACAACACGACAATGTTTGCCAAGGATACAAGCCTCACAAACTGAGTGATCATAAGCGACATTAGGAATTATTAAGCTTTAAGCACGAGCATGAGGATGTCCTAATCTAGCATGCCATAAGACATCTTTATTAGCAAAAACACAGGATTTGAAAGCTAAGGAATCCAAATTGCTTGGAGGGTTTTCAAGAACATAGAGCTCATCTTGAGTTACACCACCTCCAAGTATCTTACCATTCTTAATATCCTGAAAGTAAACATTGTTAGGCCCAAATGTAACATTGCAATTGAGGTCTTTAGTAGCCTTTTTGACAGAAACTAGATTAGACTTAAATTTAGGTACAAAGAATGCATTAGTTCTTTGTCAAATAGTCTTAATTTTCCGGTTCCTTCAATTGGAATACCCTTACCATCAGCTATAGTTACTTGTCCTAGACATGGTTCAATGTTCTTTAACAACCTAGCATTGCTAATCATATGGTGGGAAGCACCTGAATCCACTACCAACTTATGATCTGGTTTATCAAGCGATTTATGGGAGTAGAGTGTGATACCGGAGAGTTTTGAGCATAGGCCTTGATGAGATCCTCCAAGTCACTCTTCTTAACATACTCCATGGATACATTCATAGCTAGCTCCCCTCCTTGGTTGGATGAACTTGCCGGTTCAGTCGCAACCATTTGAGAGATGTTACCCTTTGAATCCTTGAACCGGTTTGGCTTGAGATGAGGATGAAGTATCCAGCACTTGTCCTTGATGTGGCCATTCCTCTTACAATGCTCACACATCACACTCTTCCTATCCTCTTGCTTAAACACGCTTTTATTGGCCATGACTAGTTCTCCTTTACCACCAAACAAACCAATGTTGCCTTGCTCCCTTTGAATCCGTGAGCACACCTCTTCGAAATCAGAGAGTTTTGGCTCTCTCAGGATGGACTTAATCACATCCTTAAAGGCTGGATTTAGGTTGAGAAGGAGCCCAAATATCTTGTCTTGTTTCTTCCTTTCATTAAGCACCTTTGGATCCATAGAACTTGGTCTCAACATGTCAAGCTCGGACCATGTTGACTGGAACTTGCCCAGGAATTTTGTGAACTCCATATTCTCTTGGTGTAGATCATTGAGAGCCTTCTTAACCTCGTACACACGGCTGAGGTTTGAAACATCCCCATACACCCTCTTGAGAGTGTCCCAAAGAGACTTGGCAGTTTCACAATGTGAATAAGCTTCAAGAATGGATGGGTCCAATGAATTTTAGAGGAATCCAAGGACTGATTGATCTTCTTGGAACCACCTAGCTTCTTCTTTTCTTGTTGCCTCATCCTTCTTCTCCTTTGGATCATCTATAGATGGAGTATTATCCTCCAAGATGTGATTCCAAAGTCCTTTGCCACAAATGGCTGTCTTGATGGTTCTTGACCATAATGTGTATTTCAAGCCTTTGAGAACTACTGCTATCACCGTAGGTTTCAGGCTGGAACTAATTTGAACTGTATCCTCCATTGTTAGGCTTTGAAGAGCTCAAAGGAAGCAGCTTTTATGGTTCAATGAAACCGTGAGTTTTTAGTTTAAAGACTGAGAGATTTTTGACAGAATTTTAGATTAGAAACTGAGAGATTTGAGTAGAAAATATAAGAGAATGATCTTATGCTCTGATACCATGAAAGAATATTGAGATTATAGAGGAGAAATGTGAAGAATTGAATCTGAAAACTCAAAGAGAAGTATGAGAAATGACTTAGACTTATGGAGAAGAATCTCCTAAGAGTATTTATACATTGAGTCTTTACAGCCCTTTTATAGAGGATTTACAATGTGAACACAAAAGAAAACGAATTCAAACTTGTGGATGAGTTTGAATAGAGGAGGAGCCTGTCAACAACCAATGAGAGAGAGGAGACAGCATGGGCATGACTGTTTGGTGTGGTTGCCAAGACTGTGTGCAGCATGGGCATGACTGTTTGGTGTGGTTGCCAAGACTGTGTGCAGCATGGGCATGACTTTTCACCTTGATACTTCTCCCAAGGTAGCTATTTAACCATTTCAACCATGTGGTTAATAATAACCCATCCTTTTTCATTTCCCTTGTTATTCAAACTGAATTTTCGTGCTCACACTTTCCTTGTAGGTCAAGATAGGTCTTATTTGATTTTCCTATGTCAATAGGAAGGACTGTCATTACATTCATCTTGACCAGTCCTCCCTTAACATACCCCTTGCCCAAATACACCCCATGTTTCTTAAGAATAAGTTTGTCCGACTCAAAAGTAACAGCAAATCCGGCCTTGCTCATAAGCGTTCCGGAAATTAGGTTCTTTCTCATGTCTGGTACATGTTTGACATTTTGAAGAGTGATCTCATGTCTTGAGATCATCTTCAACACCACTTTGCCACGACCCTCGATCTTGGAGGAGCCGGTGTTACCCATTAGTAGTTGATCCTCACTCTTGCATTTCTGATAGGTACTAAACATGTCCTTATCAATGCATATGTGAGTAGTAGCACCTATGTCGTACCACCATTCTTTTGGGTTTTCCTCAACCGTATTGACTTCTGTGACCATAGCGCACAAGTCATTTTTAGTTAAATTGGCTTGAGAATTCCCTTTGTCTTTGCTTGGACCGCCTTTGCTACGACAAACGTCAGCTTTATGACCTAATTTGCCACATGTGTGACACTTTCCAATGAACTTTTTAGCAATGAAGTGCCTCTTGAATCGGGAGGAGGCTTTGGGAGGGATTTTGTTCCTCTCCTTTTTCTTTTGCTCTGCCATGTTTGCTTGATTCTCACGAATCAAAACAGCATTGGCTTTGCGATTTCGGGATTCTACCCGCAACTTGACAATCAAGTCTTCGAGGGAAATTGCCTTACGCTTGTGAGTGAGATAGTTTTTGAAATCCAACCAACTAGGAGGGAGCTTCTCAATGAAGCAGTTGACCATGAAGATTTCACAAATCGACATCCCCTCAGCCGCTATCTCATGTGTAATCAATTGCAGTGCTTCCACTTGTTCCATGATAGGTTTTGAAACCACCATTTTGAAGTTTAGAAATTTTGCCGTAGCATATTTCTGACAGCCTACGTCCTCGGACTTATACTTTTTCTCCAAGGCATCCCATAGGTCCTTGGAGTTTTTGACCTTACTATACACTTCATATAGCGGGTCTATCAAGCGGCTTAGAATCGAGCCTTTGCACAAAAAGTCTGAATGGTTCCACGAATGCACACTAGCTAAAACTAGCGGATCCGTGTTCCCGGGTGGTAGGAACGGTGCATCTTCTTTCAGATGCTTATCAAGGTTGAACGTGGTCAAATAAAAGAGCATCTTTTGTTGCTACGTTTTAAACCCATTCCCACCAAACTTTTCTGGTATAAGTGCTACGCTTACAGCGCTAGACACTAGCGGGTTAACATGTGGCAGACCACTCCAAAATTGTATTTGGGGTGTCGACTCACTTGACCTGTTACCATGAGAGCTACTTCCACCGACTCCAACATTAACCGGTTCAAATTCATTATTTTGACCGTCGATCAACATTTGGTTGTTGTTAGCCATATTAGGATTCAAATCAACTAATAGAAAAAAGACTACTATATTAGTCAAAAAAATAACCAAATATGATTCAAATAATTAACAATTTAAACAAATATGAATATATTATAATACATAATTAAATTCAAATTTTTAGAATAAACCAATTCTAAAAAATAATAGTTTAAATTGAATAAATGCAAAGACAAATCAATGCAATTAACTAGAATGATTTCGATTTTAATGTTGAACTAAATGCAAATCACAGATGTTGACTTCAAATTTGATCACCAAATCGAAAGATAATAATAATTTTTTTTTAAACGAAATTCAAATTATCAACAAAAATTGGAGTACTTCTGAATTTTTCCAGGAACTGATTAGAAAGACTGATTGGAAAATTCTTTTTCAGATGAGTACAAAAAAACCTAATTGAAACTGATCGGAAAAGACAATCCGATTTTTTATTTAAATTTTAAGAAATTATATTTACCTCGTTGTAACCAATTCTGGAATATTAATAAAATAACCAGACTTGATGAAGATTTAGAAATCAGATTTTAATATATATATATATATATATATATATATATATATATATATATATATTAAAATCTGAAATAATAAAATAGGATAAATAAACTTTAAAATTGAGCAATTGCAAAAATTTAACCAATTTTCTTTAGATCGAAGCCGATCTAAGGATGAAACGAGCAACGATAGAAGAAACATGTTCTTAAAAAAAAAAACTTCACAATTATCAGATTCGTTAGTCCAACAAAGTAATAGACGAATCTTTTTGAGTTAAGATTGTTAGAACCGTAATTTACAAACTACGATAAAACTGAATAATTGTAAATAAATGTAAATAGTAAACAGTAATATATTAAAATACAACCGTACCAAGAACAATAATGGGTGAGGAATTTTGTAGAGTCGAGATTTTATCTCTTTCCTTAACTCAAAAATTGTCCTGTAGTGTGACGGTTCTATAGCAATTAGAGTCCCAGGATAAAACTACACGGCTTTTGATTTACAACACCCAATCAAAAGCCTAGCGAACTTAAGATTGTGTTGCACTCTCAAACAAAGAGGAAAGAAAGAAATGTGAGATTGTATATTGTTTTTGATGTGTTCAAATGAGAATACAAAGACTTCTATTTATAGTCTCATGTTCACCATATGAGCCATAAAGAGGAGGATTTGTGTTTAATAGCCAACTTATGAGAATTGATTCTCATAATGTCTATGATTTTGTAACTTACAAAATTCAAACATTAATCTTTTATTTTAAAATCAATAAAAGATTTTGAATGCACCATTTGAATTTAAAGACAACTTTGAGAATTTAATCTTCATATAATGCCATCAATTTTCTTATCATAAGAAACTAGATTCATACCCACGCCATGCGTGAGAAAAAATATTCGTAAATTATATTTTATTAGTAAATATAAATTAATATTTATATAATTTTAACTTTTATTTAAAATTAATTTTAACATTAATTTTTATATATACAAACTAAAAAAAGAAAAATAATTTTTATTATGAATTTAATAATATTTTTTTGTTAGTTTAATAAAATATATTAATTATATAACCAAATTAATAACAATGATATATTTGTAATTATTCTAATAAGTTAAACTTATATATATATTTATTTAAAATTTACTTTAGTGATGACACTTCATCATGATATTTCTGTTAATAACACGTCAGAGTAAAATTATTTTATTAAAATATTTCTCAAATAATGTATTAGGGATTATGATAGTAAGTTAAATCTATTTATATTTATTTGAAATTATTTATAAACTAACATATAAAAAATTTAAAGAAATAAAATTATTGTTTTTACAAATGTAACAGTATTTTTTGGTTAGTTGAATAAGTTATATTTATTCTCTAACCAAATTAATATTAGTGGCATGTATTGTAATTATTCTAGTAAGTTAAACCCTTTTATATATTTAAGCTGAAATTCGCTGTGGTGTTGACACGTCAGCATGGTATTTTCGTTATTAACACGTAAGGATAATGTTACTTTGTTAAAAAGTTTCCCAAATAATATATTAGGGATATTCTCACTTAATGACATTAATTTAGTCTTTAAAATATAAGAGATATTTGTTGACTAAATAATAAAATTCAACAATATTTTACCAAAAAAATATGCATATCTTATGGACCGATGATCAAAATACTAAGTCTCATAAGCCGAGTTTAAACCAATCCAGATATCTCTTATTTCTTATACACCTTAAGTGTATTTAATGGTTTAGCCTTATTATGATTTTTTCACTTTATATACAAGAGGAATTTCACCTCATGTTTCTAATGTGGGACATTTCACAAATGTTAGATTTTAAGCTTTGCAAGCAACCCACTTTTTACCTCTATTTCTCATTCAACCGAACTCTGGTTTTGATATTTGAGTACACTACAATATAGTGCTCATAGCGATGATCACATCATTCACTAAAACTAGTTATTCCGATGAATGTCTTACCAAAAAATTCATTGGAAAGTGATCAATAACCACTTTTCTAAAACCGAGTTCCGACAAAATCAAGTTATGTGAAGCTGTATAACAATCTTTTCTCACAAGATGAAGTAATCGCATCTCGATGACTATTCTACGCTAAATCTTCGTTAGGAAATCAAAATCAAAGCTAATTGCAAAGCCATGTACCACTAAGATTCAACAACTACACTACAAGATAGTGCGGGGGTGAGGAAAAGGGAATTCGTGGAATAGACTAAGTCAATAAACATTTAACACATTCACACTCCTTCAAAACAAGTACGTTTAACAATCCAAGAAAAAATTTCCGAAAACAAAATGTCGCTAAATTTAAGTTACATATTCGGAAAATGTGTATATAAATATTGCATGCTGTTGAGAAAACATGTATGCAACTACTAGTTAAAGAAAACTAATCTTAAAATTGTTTGTTTCATTTAGAAAGACTAAGCTAGTTTTCATTTTTAATCCATTAAACATTTCGTCAACTACTTGGGGAAAAGAAAAAAACTAGACTATGTTAATATTTTTGTTCCCAACTTTAGAAACAACTATTTCCGACATTCAAAAATCTAGAAATATTTAAAGTAAGTTACACTGTTCGGTGTCAAAATAAAAGAAAAGAAGTGAGTTACAACACTGTTCAAACCCTTTTAATTATGTCACAAAACACGGCTGCGTATTTGATTTCAAACCGCTCATATAAATAGGAGGAAATCACGTCAACAAAAATGATAAAATATGTGAAGCAATTTGTTCAAATTGGATTTCATTTCGATGATATTAATGGCAAACTCCACTTTTGACGGAATTTATAATTACAAATCAGTAAAGTTGTAACGAAACGGAGCAAAAATAATAATACCCTAATTCGGCGCATGGATCAAAGTAAAAATCTCATCTTCTTGATCTCCTCCGATCGGCGGCGTACTGCGAGAGCGGCACAACTTCCGACAAAGGTGTAGACAGAGGCGTAGATGTCGGTGTTGGAAGCGGCGAGTTCCGGCAAACAGGGCAAGATCCGTTGAGTTTAAGCCAAGCGTCAAGACAACATAAATGGAAATAGTGTTTACACTCTGGCATCATCCTCAGCATCTCCGCTTCTTTATACTCACATAAGCAGATCGAACACGTCGTATCTCGTCCACCACTATATCCATCGGAAGACGCGGCGGAGGTTTCCTTGGAGAAATGGAACTTAGGGTAAGAGTTGATAACGGCTTGATCGAGTCCCACGATGACGTCACCCGCTTCGAGATCTTCGTTGTCTTCTTCGGCGACAAAGATTATGCGGGGAAGGATTACGCTTCCGCCACGGTCCCCAGTAGATTCAACGGCAGTTGTGCGGCGGCGAGAGTCGCGGCAACAGATGTAAGAGGATAAAAGGACAGTTGAGAGGAGGACAAGGAAACCGAGAGCTATGGCTATGGAGTAGCCGAAGCCTAGAGTTGTGAGGTAAGAGTGGTTAGAGTCGTGTGGTGGCGACGGCGGAGGAGTGTGGAAGAGGAAGACGGCGGAGGAGGAGGAGGCGGTTGACATTTTATGGTCAATAAGAAAAATGGGTCCATGTGGGAGAGAGAGAGAAGGAGAGAATGATAAGAGATTTTAATTTTTAAGTTTTTGAAAATTATTTTAATTAATTAGTTAGAGAAAGAGAGGAGAGGTGGGTGGGAATTGCAGCTGATTCATTTAATAAAATTGTTTGGAAACTGAAATTTGCATTTATTGTATAGGTTTTATTAATTAAGTGGCCCAACCCCAAAGAACTTTTATATATGTAAATATACTTTAAATGTATTTTGATTTTCCTTGTATTATGTGTTCGAGCCTTGTGACATTGACTGTTTAACAATATTCGTCAATTCCGTATTTGATGGGTCCAATTAGAAAAATAAATCATATTCACACTCCTTCGCGGACTCCTTTCGTTGAAAATTATTTTGGTTCGATTTATGTGACTCAAGACTTCTCAATGTAATTGCTTAACGCTCTTGCCTCTTGGGATTCGTACTAAAGAGTCACGATTAATGAACATATTCATAACTAAAGATGAAGTAGCAAAAATGAATGTGAGAAATGGTTAAAAGGCAAACTGGTCGACTAGATTATAAACCAGAAGATTAATTTAGTAACATACTATATCATCACGCTAATATCATGTAACCAAATGACCAAAATGTTTGATTACAAAACCATGTTAATTAACAAAACGAAAATCGTTAATAGAACATAACGTATACCTTTGGAAACCGAAATCTCAAATATCAATTTTTTTCCTGCACGCGACATCTTGAATCTCCTGGCCGGTTACATTCACAGCCATCGTGCAATTCATCTTAACCGTCACGTGCTTCTTCACAATCCCCAATATCTTCACCTTACCACTAACCCTAGTGTAACTCCACACGTTCACAAGACCCGACTCGATTACTTCTCTAGCCAAACTCGGATCCGACAAAAACCGATCCATCATGATATCAACAGTCATCTTCATCCTCGCCGTCCGATATGGTCTAGCTTTCCCCGGTGGCCCATGTGCTTCACCCACCACCGTTTTCTTGTAATATATATCAGTCGTGGTGTTCGAATATTTGAAGGACGAAGTATTTGGATTCTTCACAGACAAGTCGACTACCATCGAGATGTTTGTTCCCGACAGTTGGATCTGAGTCCCGGAAGTTGAATCTAGACCGTTGACTGTTACGCCGGTCATTTTTATGATGGGGTCTTTGACTCGGAACACGGCGAAGACTAAAGTCAACACGATAGTGATTAATATCAGAGATGTGGCAGTGACGCAGATTAAGCATTTGATTCGGTTTCTGCGGAGACGGCGAGTGTTCTTCTTGTTGGAAGTGGATTCATCGCTCACCGGAATTACGGTCGATGGAGCTAAAGGATGAACATGATCTGAATCGTTCATGGTGGGTTTTTTAGTCTGATTAATTACTTCTGGTTATGTGATTTATATAAACCAAACTAAGTGATGGAGAATGTTGACTTTATATATTTATGATAATATGTGTTTCCTGTGTCATCAATTCTATAAGAGAAAATGAATAAAGAAGAGTTAAAAGACAATTAATGTAATTGGCCTAACCACTTCGAAAACTCAGTTATTGCGGTTGGGGATGGCATTGAATTGAGTCTGATTTAACGGTCATGGGTGGGAGAAAGTTAGAGGGGACGTATCGGTGGGGCTGTCCATTGCACCAATTACAATTGGCCAACTCATTACAACTTTGTCTTTTGCAATGTCCGAGTATTCTTTGGAGAAAGAAATTTTGGATTAAGTTACAACTATTAAGTGAAAATCTTAGAAAGGCCTACACTGATGCAGTGTACCCCCCCATTCATTATCGAAACACAAGTTTTTATACTAGTAGTGCTACGTTAAAAAAAAAGATTAGAACTGTCTTAAATTTAAAGACGATTTGAGAACTCAATTTTTGTTTGTTTGGGGGTAACTAAGAACTTATCTCCTTTAAAGTAGTCTTCATCCCTTCGTGATCGCCGGGTATTCTTACCGAAAAAATTGTCAGAAGTTTTGCTAGAGAAACGAGAAAACATATAGGCATGCAACTAACTATAATCATAAATCACAACACAGAAACATGCATAACCAATAAAAGTCCTTAATAACCCTCTGCGTGCTGATTAAACAGTACTGCCCAATAACAAAGCCAAGAAGAAAAAAGGAAATCCAGAAATGGAACCTCTCATCGTCTTTGTCGTTTAAGGATCGTACGTTATTGAAAATTAGATTATAATAAAGAAAAAAGATAGTCGGACTTAAAAGAAGTCGCGAAGGGAAGGGAGCTTGATCTCACCTTGAGTAGAGACAGGAATGGTAATGTCACCAACAACAGGAATGTCGAAGGTTAGTCCAATGTCAAGTTGATAGTCAATGTCCCAGTCCGAACACATGTCCTTCATCAGACTAACCGCTATGCTATAAGCCACCTTAACCGGTACATCCAGAACCGTCGTACCGTTTCCAACCAACGAACCAGGGTCCGGTATTGTGCCCGACGCTATCGTCCTACGCATTCATATACATTATTATTAATAAGCACATGATGAACATACACTTGACATTACCCTTGCATGTATACAAACTATAGTATATGATAATGTTAGCTAACCTATTAACTCCTCAAAATACAGTCCTGAGAAGATCTATGCCTTTTTCGGAGAAATTTACCAAATTTTTCTTTTGTTGATTCTCAAAATATAGACATTAAAGATATGTGACACAAATATTGGGCTAGATCTGGTATACTGTTAATATCATGATTAGTGTCGTAGAGGTGCACAAACCGGATTTTCTGGTTTTAAGAAGATAAAATTTATTCGTTCGATGAAGGGTTGGTGTCAATCGGACGGCACATAAATTGCTACAGTAAAAAACAAAAGGAAGAGATAACCTTGTGGCACTCTTGAGGATGTAAGAGATCTGGCAAATAGGGATCGATTGAGAATAAGGATTCTTGACGGAGACCTTGGCGTGATAATCGACTCCTTGCCGTGTAACGCCTATGAAATCAACGTCGTCCACGGTGGCTTCCGGCGTCGGAATATTCGTCAGCTTCTCCGCAACAAAACCTTTTGCTCTATCCAACAAGCTTGAAATCAACGACGCTTTTTCTTCTACTACCTTTTCCTCCGATGATGCCATTCTCTCTCTGTCTCTCTAAAAAAAAAAATCAATCTACCAGTTACTTACTTTCAAATGATCAGATCTATCTCTATTCCCTATGTAGTGTTTGTTTTCTTTAAGAATAATGATTACCTTAATTACCAGAGCGTGACATTATTCTATAGTTTATTGTAACAAGGAACAATGTTTTATATTCTAAAATGGAATAAAATACAAACACCATTATGCATATTCTAAGATAAGATCCGTTTGTTTTGGGTTGGACTTTGGAGCATCATGCTCATAACGTGCGTTTTCACTTCTTCAATTGCCCGATATTTTTTAAACCTTTTTATTTTTAAAACCTCGTTTTATAAGATATCAATTGAATGTGAAAAATAAGATATCAATTAAAATTTTAAGGAAAATAATTGAAACTATTTGCTACATTTTTTGGTATAATAAATTTTAAATGATAAAAGATTAATATTTATAAGTTTCTGTAATAACACATGTTAACTAGTACTGTTTGTTTGGTAATCGTTGACTAGCAATATATTAAAAACATTTATTTTGTGAATAATAATCGCCTTAAAACATGATAATAACTGTAGAGACAATATTTTTAGTCTAAGTTAAAACAAAGCACAATCGTTGTTTTTCTCTCCCCAAGAGTTCGTCATAGCAGTCAAGCACTCCCTTAATTCAAGGGCCCAAAGCTTACCTCATTTTTTCCTCTTCTCATCTTGGCCCTTCGTTATGGCAATAGCCAACGTGTTAGATTGACGTCGCATCGGATTCCTTCTCTAGCGGTGGAGAGGCGTGGAGGAAGCGCGTCATCGAGGTGCGTTATAGAGGGCGTGACACACGGAAGCTCTTTCTCCTCACATCTGAAACGGCTTGATGAATGATGACCTGCAAAATAAATCCAAAATCTAGAAACAAGAGAAAAATTTAAACCGAAAAAACGAGAATAAATTAGGTTGGATATAAGACCCAAAACAAAATGCTCCCAACGTGTGTATATATTTTTTTTTTACTCGCTAATCCATATTTATTGGTCTGCTTTTTTCACCTGTGTTGTTCGTGCCTCTTATTAGTGATACTGATTGAAGCTGTTACGTCTTATTTTTTATTATCCTTTTCTTTCTCTCAAGAATGTGGATTTACTTTCACTTCAGCAATAACCCAATGAAATCGATTTGTCCGATAGAAAGAAAAACAGAAACACATATGCAATTGTTTACACTGAGTTCACTCTCTCTATGAGAGCTACAATTTAAGGGTAGGTCTCAATCCAACAAGATTTATTATCAAGAACACGAGTTCACAGAACCACGAACTCAAACAAGAAAACTACATACCCTTTTACCCTATTTCAAGATCGTTAATACCAACGACCTGAATACTACTCGAAAAGAAAAGAAGAAAAACTAGTTTTAAACGTAAACCACGTCATCCCTTTTATAAGAAAGGATTTACAACATGGACTAAAACCAACTTAAATCAAATCTCACTAAATCGAAGATAACCAATAGACAGAATTTAGACCAAACAATTAACAATCTCCACCTTAGTCTATTTTCTGTCCGATTTCTTCACTTATCTACAACTTCTCTTTGAGTCATGAATCTTGAACTGAATTTACACCACCTGGCTGACCCCAAGCAATTAAGCTTGTTCTATTCTGAGTAAATCAAGTGCAGACTTGAATTTACCCACTGGGATCACTTTAGTCAGCATATCTGCACGATTGCGACTTGTGTGAATCTTCACAATATTCACATCCCCTTCAGCAATGACATCACAGATAAAATGATACTTTACTGCTATGTGTTTAGTGCGTTCATGGAATACACTATTCTTGGACAAACAGATGGCCCTATGAGAGTCACACCACACATTTACAGCTCCCTGCGAAATCCCAAAATCTTGCAGCAATCCTTTGAGCCATATAGCTTCTTTAACAGCTTCTGTTAAGGTTATATATTCGGCCTCTGTGGTCGATAGAGCCACCACCTGCTGCAAACCAGACTTCCAGCTTATCACATTTCCTCTTATCGTGAATATATATCCAGAAATTGACCTCCTTCGGTCGATGTCCGTGGCGTAATCAGAATCACAGTAACCTTGTATCTCGAAAGCCTTCTCTTTTTAACACACTAACCGTGTGTCTGCTAATCCTTTTATGTATCGAAGAAGCCACTTTACAGCTTCCCAATGCACCTTTCCTGGATTGCTCATAAAACGACTGACTAATCCAATACCGTAAACAAGATCTGGACGTGAACCCACCATAGCATACATGATGCTACCAACTGTAGAAGAATAAGGGACATAATCCTCGTCCAGCTGTTCTTCAGGACTGCAGACATCTTAAAATGACCTCCTATGGGGGTTTGAGAACTTTTTGAATCTTCCATCCTGAAGTTTCTTATAACCTTTTTTAGATAATTTGACTGAGACAACATCAACGTACCTTCAGCCCTGTTTCTTGTGATTTCTATACCCAATATTTTCTTTGCAGGCCCTAAGTCTTTCATCTCAAAGACCTCCGACAGTCTCATCTTGAGGGACTTAATTTATAACTGACTTCTTGATGCTAAGAACATATCGTCTACATAAATTAGAAGATAGATGTATCCTCCTGAATTTACTTTCTTTGTATACACACATGAGTCGAAGCTACTTCTGTCAAAACCACTTGACATCATGAATTCGTCAAAGTGCTTGTTCCATTAACGAGGGGACTACTTCAAGCCGTACAAAGACTTTCTCAAAAGACACACATGATCCTTTCTATCCCTGTCTACGTATCCTTCAGGCTGAGACATATACAAATTGTCTTCAAGATTTCCGTGTAAGAAAGCCGTTTTAAGATCCATTTGCTCAAACTCCAACTTCTGATTAGCCACTAAAGACAAAAGCAACCTTATGGAGACGTGTTTTACAACGGGGGCAAACACTTCTTGGTAGTCGATCCCATCCTTTTGAGTGAACCCTCTTGCTACCAATCTAGCCTTAAATCTTTCTGGTTCATGACCCTCTACCCCTGTCTTGATTTTAAAAATCCATTTACAGCTGATGATGTCTCTGTCTTTTGGTTTTTCGACCAAAGTCTAGGTTTGATTCTTTAACAAAGAATCAATTTCCTCATCAGCAACTTGCTTCCATTTATCTTTGTTCTTTCCTTTCATTGCTTCTTCAAAATCTCTAGGCTTTTCCAGGTCCATCATTTCAGAGGTTGACAAAGCAAAACAGCTTCATCATCCGAGAGATCATAATC
Source organism: Pugionium dolabratum (assembly GCA_018901945.1). Classification (NCBI taxonomy): domain Eukaryota; kingdom Viridiplantae; phylum Streptophyta; class Magnoliopsida; order Brassicales; family Brassicaceae; genus Pugionium; species Pugionium dolabratum. The sequence goes on from JAEVFF010000019.1 coordinate 736,148, forward strand.
TCTAAATCTCACTGGTGCCACAATTCTTCTTCTTGGCATATCTGTAGCTATTTGGTAGTTAGAGAGAGATGATCTCATTCGTTCAGATTCTTCACCCCTTCTCAGGTCTGACTCATTTTGACTAGGAGAATTACTTTGCTCGATAGAAGCTCCACCTTGAACTAAACTTGGAGTTTGTTCATTTTCACTTGGTATGGGACCATCCAAGTTCACATCTTTACCTTTTCCATCTACCCTACAGACTTTATTCCTTTATGAGTATGCTGCAACCAGGTCCTTATAGACCTTGTCTTCATGGAATTTAACATGTCTAGAGATAACACATTTTTCTCCTTCCAAAATCCATACTTTGTAGCTTTTAGTACCGGTGGGATAACCTATGAAAATACCTTTGAGGGCCCTTAGTTTTGTCTTTCCCTGATCTGCATAAACATAAACCACATCACCAAATTTTCTCATATGTTAATATCCAGTTTTCTTACCTATCCATACCTGTTCCGGAGACTTAAAACCTATTGATGAAGATGGGGACCGATTGATTGTGTATACTGATGCAGCTGCTGTTTCTGCCCAGAAGATTTCATCTAGGCCTGATTCATTTAAAACACACCTTACCTTCTCCATGATGGTGCGGTTCATCCTCTCGACAACACCATTTTGATGAGGGATGTAGGTATATGTTCGATGTCTAGTAATCCCATGTTTCTTGCAAAACTCATTGAAAGCATGTTTGCAAAATTCTAGACCATTATCGGTCTTTAAACATTTAAATTTTTTATCAATTTTATTTTCTACCAGGTTCTTCCATTCACAAAATTTTGAGAAGGTTTCATCTTTACTTCTCAAGAACCAAATCCAAACCTTTCTAGAATGATCATCAATGATTGACAAGAAATATTGGTAACCTGATATAAATGGTTTCACATTTGATGAACCCTAGAGATCAGCATGAATGTAATCCAAAACATGAGCAGAATCATGATTTCAAGTTTCGAAACTTACCTTCTTAGCTTTACCCATAACATAATGCTCACAAAATATATCTTTACTGATGTCTTTCTGTTTCAGGATATCATCTCTGACCAAAATCTGCATATATTTGTGGCTTATATGGCCAAACCTACTATACCAAAGATTTACCTTGGGTATTACCTATTCTGAATTACAAACCTCCTCGGTTACCGTCTCCCCATCCAGTATGTATAAGCCATTCTTTAAGCTTCCTTTCAATGCCAATTTGTTGTTCTTGTGAAACTTTATGACTCCATTTCCTCTGGTATGACTGAAACCTAACCTGTCCAAGGTACTTGTAGAAATTAAATTTCTTCTAAGATTTGGAACATACCTGACGTTTTCTATAAGCTTGACTGATCCTCATTGAGTATTCAGTCTGATGCTGCCAGATCCCAGAGATTCAACTGTGTGAAAGTCGCCAAGTAAGATTTTTCTCGAGCCTTTTTCTTTGAAGTCTATGAATTAGTCTCTTCTTGACGTCATGTGATGAGTACAACCTGAGTCAATCACCCAATTATCCCTTGACTCATCATCTGCTACACTTAAAGCACTTATAATCTCTGGCTGTTCAATGACAACTGCAGTCTCTCCTTCATCTTCACTTTCCATTCTGCGTTTCCTTGCATAGCAGTCCTTTTTCACATGACATTCATTTTTACAGTACTAGCAGGTGACTTTTCTCCCTTTTGATCTGCTTCTGCTCTTGCTGTTTCTGGAATCAGATGACTCCCTCCTGAACGTGCTCCCTCTTTCGTTTGAATACAGAACAGTTGTAGGCCCCTTTTCCAATTTTGCGTTTTTTGTCAGTTCTCTTTCTTTTGATCTGACAGCTGACATGACTTCTTCCAGAGTAAAGGAATCCTTCCCATATTTCAGGGTATGCTTCAGCTGGTCGTAGCTCATGGGAAGAGAATTCAAGAATACGATTGCTTGAATCTCATCCGATACATTTACATTCAAGCTGCTCATTTCAGCTACTATCTTTAAGAATTCATCAACGTTTATGTCAATAGTCTTAGATCCATCACACTTGAAAGTGTAGAATTGCGATTGAACAAAAATCTGATTCGGCAGAGACTTTGACATATATAATCTTTCAAGCAAAGACCACATAGATGCTGCCGTTACACAATGTTTTATCTTTCTTAGCACGTGATCCCCACTGTTCAAGATTATCAAATTTTGAGCCCTTTCATCTTTTTTCAAGCTTTACCGGGTCCAGAATTACCTTGCTTGCCAAAGAACTTGACTCAGCTTCTTCACCGGTGGCTTTCTTTGATTCGCTCGAGTCGGGTTGAACCTCGGCTTCAAAATTGTCGCTAAGAACCACATCTTTTAAACCAGATACTCCGAAATGCGCCATCATGCGAATCTTCCACAGAGAGAAATCCCCTGTACCATCGAACCGCTCCACCTCAGCTCGAGTTGTCATCATTGAGTTGAAGATTCCAGGATTACCTAGTATCAACTAGGCTCTGATACTACTTGTTACGCCTTATTCTTGATTATCCTTTTCTTTATCTCTCAAGAATTTGGATTTACTCTCACTTCAGCAATAACCCAATGAAATCGATTTGTGCGATACAAAGAAAAACAGAGACACACATGCAATTGTTTATCCTGAGTTCACTCTCTGTATGAGAGCTACATCTCAGGGGCCAGGTCTCAATCTAGCAAGATTCATTATCAAGAACACGAGCTCACAGAACGAGGAACTCGAACAAAAAGCCTACAGACCCTTCTTCCCTCTTTCAACATCGTTAATACCAACGACCTGAATACTACCCGAAAAGAAAAAAAAAAAAAGTAGTTTTAAACGTAAACCACGTCATCCCTTTTATAAAAAGGGATTTACAACATGGACTAAAACCAACTTAAATCAAACCTCAATAAACCGAAGATAACCAATAGACAGAATTTAGACCAAATAATTAACAGAAGCTTTAAATCAATTCTTAAAATTTTAATACAAACCAATGATATAATAAATGTGAGATATTTGGAAACTCTTAACATACTGAAATATATGATTACAAGGTTTATTCTTTGTGTTATACGAATCATGGAACGTTGCCTGGTTGATATATATATTACATGAATACATATAACTAGGTGAACGTAGAGAGGAATTGCATTTGATGAAGAAGAGGAGTTAGGGTTTGCATAAGCTCCTCACAAGGATGGTTATGGATTCCTTCGTAAGTTGTCTCCACAATGCTCGTTTCCTTTGACAGTCTCTGAACTTGCTTCTTCACGTTACACATGTGTTGTGTGCATCTATAATAGCTCCTTTTGATTTGTCTCGTTTTTAAATTTCGATTTCATGTGATAGGCGAGGGAAAAAAACACAAGAAGATGCAATCTTCTTTGAAAATTTCAGATCTTTTAATTTGTAAATTTTACCTGGGATACAAGCTGTTCTTGACGGATTTTTGACCATACTTTCTCCATCGATAACCATCATCGAGTACATCTTCATCGCTCTTTGTGCGAAAAGCAAACCTCGGATTCTTCATCGCCTTATTCTTCCTCTGACTGAGTTCATGATGAGAAGAATCGTGGCCGTCCATTGAAGAGTAAATTTGATGAATCAACGAATGTGATTTCTCTCAAGATTCACCCTCTTGTGTTTGAGAATCCTTCTTCTGATGCGTATTGGAGAAAGGTATAAAAAGGTTGAGAAGCCAACTACATTCAACTACTTCAGATCAACAAGAAAAAAATTCCTTCACGTAACCTCACACGTGTGTGACTAAAAAACCAGAGACATGGTTTCGGTCTGGTTATTACAGTGGCCTGGCATCATTCAACACCATGCTTAGATTCACTGTCTAAAACCAGTAACAATAAGCAGGGGAAAGAAAACTGATGGTGTTAATGGATAGAAATAGAGGCGATAAACTATCACCTCGCGAAGAGTTGGCTCAGAATGGTAGATTTTTTCCGGGAAATGCCTGCCAGACAGGATTGTTACTACTAGTAGCTCCAATCCAAATGTCTTCCCTGAGACGAGAAGATATAATTATTGGTAGAGAGCTCTATACAAATAACGCATAGACCTATAATAGCAGCATATTCCAATAATAGAAGATGGATCGTTTTAAAGGTGCAGACAACTTACTTTCTATCGTTTTTTCTTGTCAGCCTCTGTAATCCTAGAAGCAGGTTCACAGTCCATTTGGTATTCACCCTTGGCTCTGTATTCACACATCACAAAAGACGAAACGGAATTTCTATGGAAGCTTCACTACACTTCCAAGTTCCAACAAATTATATATATAACCTTATAGCAGTCCATAGTTTCAGGTTACTCTATAACTAAGCACCTGAGCTCACGGAGATACAAGAAAAAACTCTGATCCACAATTCTTTGCTATTGTTATAAACTCTGGAATAGAACCATATACAGGAGATTCCAGTGGAGATGAACAAAGTTGAAAGCAGATTCATGATTTGAAAAAACATAAACTTTTAAAGTGATAAATCTCTACATTTTAAACTGACCTGTTCTTAGCATGTCGAACAACTCATCTGGGTATCTAAGGCGAAACTGCTGTTGCCAATTGAATCTGTAATAGAGCAACAAAAACAATGTACAAATTTTGTAAGATAAAAATTTATCTCCGTTGCCGGGACTCGAACCCGGGTCTCTCGGGTGAGAGCCGAGTATCCTGACCAGCTAGACTACAACGGATGTTGATGCCTTAATTATCTGGAATTAATCAAAACAGGAAGACTAAGATATGGATTTCTCCACAAATTCAATATTTTAAAATTCCTGGAAAAAACACACGGACACAGAGTGCTTTCGCTTCTCCAAGTCCCCCTTCTCCGTCTGGTTTCATGAAATGAAAGGAAAGAGAAGCTTCCATTTTTAGCGTGATTGATCTGTAAACGGCGAGTTTACTTGAAAGTATCTATTTATGGTTAATAAGGACCGGACCACACAAAATAGTGATAGTAAGTACACAAAACAAGCACACAAACCTGATCGTTAAACAATCCATCAAATTTTTATGGTTTCAGATGAAGACTCTCTACTGACCAAAACAGTTTAATTGAAATAAAATTGAGCGGATGTCAAATTTTATTCAATAAGATAAAAACGAAGTCAAAATTCTATCTCTAGAGAGCCTCAATTCCACCTCGTGATTGATTGCATCATTTTAAAATCCAACTAATCCAAATCTCAAGCATTTCTTCGTCCAGAAACAAACCTTGAGGATTAACGACGAAAACGAGATCATGGAGACCCTATATTTCAAAGAGAGGCTTATGAAAGTTTAAGGCCTATTCTATCTTTTTAAGTCCATATTGCGCTTTAAATATGGCCCATTAGATATTTAATACAGACTAGTCCTTGACGGCATGTGAGTCAACGAAGTGTGGGGTCCACACCTACGCGGACGGTGTGTTTATTGTGGGGCTCCAACAGCCCAACAGCTGTCATATAAACTTTTCTGCCCATTTACGCAATACTAAATTGGTTAATTTTAAAATTTATGTATTGATCATGATCCCGTAAAAATTATTTAACATATTTATTTACTTTTACTGATTCTGACATTTTGAACCTATTTAAAAAAAAACTTGAATCCTTAATTCCAAGTTTAGTCCATTAACATAGACACAAATCAAAACAGGAGTCTGAAGAACGTGGTATTATCTAATTTGTAGCCGTTAGATTTGGTTTCATAATGTGTTTTTGGCATCAATTTGGTTTCCTAATTAAAATCGTCTCATTTTTAATATGAGTTTTTTTAATTCCATGCACTGACAAAATCTGAACGTAACAACCATTTATAACCCTACACGTGTTGTTTTATGTGACAGGCCGTGACTTTATCCTTATAAACCGTCGGTCCTCCGCCATAAATTTTTCCCAGCCATATTGAAACATTAGAAGATCATTTCTTCAAGACTTTCCTACTTTCCTTGTTATTTCTTCATTTCCGGCTACTTAAAACGGTAAGTTTCCTGGAAATTGAGTTTTTTTGTTAGCCATATCTCTCTCTGTCTCTTGTGTGTTCTTCTGAAATCCAATTCTGCATATTTAGTTTTAGGCTTAGGAGTTTACTGCTCTGCCGATCTTGTTTATGTGTATTTCCTTGCTTTTAAAGTTTAGATTGTGAATATCTAATTTCTGGGGGAGTTCTTCGACATTTAAAAGATGGAAACTTTTTCCCCTAATTGCTATGTTCTGGCCAAGTGGCTTTTGTATATTGCAATAAAAGTAGAAATTTTGTTTTTGCTTCAAGATCTCAAAGGTTGTCAGCTTTTTTTTGGGACTTAAGTTGGGATTGTTCATCTAATTAGCCCTTCTATATGTATCAAGAAACCGTAAGATACCTCGAATTGAAATCCAACTGGCTTATACGATTAATTAACTCAACGTATAATGATTACAATATCATCTCTTCATTTCAGTGTCTAGCCAAATGAGCCGACCACAAGATCCGCCACGAGGTTTCTTCCCATTTGGAAATCCCTTTCGGATGTTATCGCCAAAGGGCTCAGATTTGCCGCCGTGGTTACTTTCTCTGTTGAACGGCTTTGAGTTACTTTTGGCAGAGAGACTAAAGAAACTTATGCCTAAGAACAAAGATGATATTCTCACTTTATCGTGGATGAAGTTAGCTATGGAGTCACTCTGCGAGACTCATAATAACATAAACACACTCATTACTGATCTCCAGCTTCCTGTCTCGGATTGGGAGGAGAAATGGGTTGATGTTTACCTCGACATAAGCGTTAAGTTATTAGATCTATGCAATGCATTTAGCTCGGAGCTGACACGCCTCAACCAGGGAGATCTCTACCTTAAGTGTGTTCTGCACAATTTACAGTCAGATTCTGGGGAGAAGTATCTCCAGGCTCGGTCTTCGCTTGATAGCTGGAGGCAACATGTTAATGCAAACAACCCTAGAATTGAAAACTGCCGTGCGGTTCTAGACTGCCTCGTTAAATCTCTGAGCTTGCCTAAAGTCAAGAACTCGCCTAAAGGAAAGGTTCTTATGCAGGCTTTTTATGGTGTGAAGGTCCAAACGGTTTATATTTGCAGTGTTTTTACTGCAGCCTGGTCTGATTCCACCAAGGATCTTTTCGATTTACCTGTCTCTGAAAAACCATTGTGGGCAAAGGTCTTCACTGATATGCAAAGTGTTGTAAATGCTGAGATCAGACATATGTTGTCTTCCGGTAGAACCACAGTTCTTAAAGAGCTGGAGAGTATTGATGCTAGTGTCGAGAAGCTATACCCGATGATCCAAAATGGCGTTGATCCTGTTGAAATTGAAACCTTTAGGGACTATGTAATGGAATTGGGAACGCAAGCTGAGAAATTGTCTCAAGGGTTAGATCAGTTACTAGAGGAAGTTGACAGTTTCTTCAAAATGACTTTAAGCGGACGAGATGTGTTGCTCTGTAATCTTAGGTCAACTGACTCAATCTCTGACAATGCAGTTGGAGAAGAGATTAAGACTATGAGGTAAACAACAAGTTTAACCCCTCATAGAAAGGCAGGTTTAGGTCTGAAAGTTTGTCTCTTTTTTTTTTTTGTTTGCTCGAAGTCCCTCTGTAGAGTTTGTTTATTTGGTTTAAGTGTGTCGGTCTTGTCTGTATTGAAATTAGTTCTGCAATATAATATATGAATATCCAAATTTTCTAAACCAGTTTCAAGCAATTGATCAAAGCAGATCTGAAATGATACAAAGATAGGTGCGGTAAGCACAGTAACAAATGAAATTTGTAATATTCGACTCTACTTCTGACCATACACGTATGTAATCTTTCAAGCTCTTTCGATTCACGGGTCACTTGAGAGATCTTTTACAGTTGGAAAAAAGCATCTTTCTCTTCACATGGATTTTGTGTCTTCAAGAGTCTTTAGATAGATCCTTCAACTTCAACAAAAGCCCTTCTTCTTGGTCTCTCTGGTTCTTGGTTTGGTCGTTGTATCATGTCTGGAGAATCAAGCTCTGGTTCTACCGATCATTGTATCAAAGTTGTACCAACACACGGTGGCCGTTATGTTCAGTACAACGTATATGGACAGCTCTTTGAAGTTTCCAGAAAGTATGTCCCTCCTATTCGTCCCATTGGTAGAGGCGCTTGCGGTATTGTTTGGTAAGTTGTTTTGATTCTTATTCTGATAAACTATCAAAGCTTTCATTTTTGAATATTCATAGGCTCTGATTCTTGAGTTTCAGTGCTGCGGTGAACTCAGTGACTGGAGAGAAAGTGGCCATTAAGAAGATCGGTAATGCTTTCGATAACATTATCGACGCTAAGAGAGCTCTACGCGAAATCAAACTTCTCAGGCATATGGATCATGAGAATGTAAAACCTAACCATAATTTCTCATATTAAGTTTCTTGAATTATAGTTTTGTTAGATTTCTCTCGTGTTCCTTACCTTCACGGACGAGGCAAACAGAGGATTCCTCTGTTTTCTTTGTTTTTAATCTTCAATTAACCTGATCTTCAAGCCTTGGTTTGAATCTTCAGGTCATAACCATCAAAGATATTGTAAGACCTCCGCAACGAGATATCTTCAACGATGTCTACATTGTCTATGAGTTGATGGACACTGATCTTCAGCGAATCCTTCGTTCTAACCAACTGCTGAACAATGATCAATGCCGCGTAAGTCTCTTTATGTTCAATTGCAAAGCCATGGAACTCTGTGATCTGATCTTTTTTTAATACTTCTCTTCCTTTTAAAGTTCTTTGTGTACCAGCTCTTAAGAGGGCTTAAATACGTGCACTCGGCCAACATATTACATCGTGATCTAAGGCCAAGCAATGTGCTACTTAACTCGAAACACGAGCTAAAGATTGGTGATTTTGGGCTTGCAAGAACAACTTCAGACACCGACTTCATGACTGAATATGTTGTTACACGTTGGTACAGAGCTCCTGAGTTACTTCTTAACTGCTCAGAGTACACCGCAGCTATTGATATTTGGTCTGTGGGTTGCATACTCGGCGAAATCATGACGGGACAACCGTTGTTTCCTGGAAAAGATTATGTTCATCAGCTTAGGCTTATCACAGAGGTAAAAAAAGAACAAAGTAAAAGATTCAGTTTTTCCCTTGTCTGGAAACCGCAATTACCTTCTGATTTCACTTAAAATCCATTACCTGAAATCAGCTTGTAGGCTCTCCAGACAATTCCAGTCTTGGTTTCCTCCGCAGTGACAACGCAAGAAGATACGTCAGGCAACTTCCGCGATACCCGAAACAACAATTTGCTGCTAGATTCCCAAAAATGCCGCCCACCGCTATCGATTTGCTGGAGAGAATGCTTGTCTTTGATCCAAACCAGCGCATCTCAGGTAACAAACACGAAGATCCTTGCAACATTAATGAGATTTTGGCAGCTTTACTTTTGACTTATTGTTTCGTTTGTGTTGCATTTGCTGCTTCTGTTGTTTGTATAGTCGATGAAGCTCTAGGCCATGCTTACCTATCACCGCACCACAACGTAACCAAAGAACCGATCTGTTCGACTCCTTTCAGCTTCGATTTCGAGCATCCTTCTTGCACGGAAGAACATATAAAGGAGCTTATCTACAAGGAGTCTGTCAAATTCAATCCTGACCATTAAGACAAAAAAACATGTTTGATGATTCCTTTTAAGACCCCCTCTGTTTTTATCTCAGGTTCCTTTATTTTGAATCTAAACTCATTTTATTTTGGTTGAATAATTGCTATGATACACATATACTTATATCTAAGCTACTGCAGAGCTTGACTTTCTATCTATCAGTTTCTTCAATTATGATGGATCATATAATAATAACACAGCACCAAAAATTCTTGTCTTTAGCTCGTTTGGTAAGAGAATACACAGTTCTTGAACTTTAACTGTGTTAACGGTCAGTACATGGGTCGATAAATTACACCGACCGTTGTTCTTGTCTGATACTCTTTTGTGTAGCAAGCACCAAACCGCAGGAACCTTTGTTATAAATGTCAACTTTTCGAATACCGAATGGTACCAAGTTCTTGTATCAGAATCGGATTATCTGAATAAACAATGTACAATTACGAAAAAGTAATATATATATATATATATATATATACACATATATATATATAGTGTTTTTCGTCTTGGTTATCGATTTTGGTTTAGCTTGTAGCATCCATAAGTTTTAAAGTGGAAACCAGTTCAAGCTACTGGATTTGGCACAGGTGTGTATATTTAAAGTGTTCAAATACGAGTAATAGCACTTGGTATCACTTTGTGAAGATCGACATATGAAAATTGGCATTTCACTATCGACACATCTTCCTTCTTCTTCCTCTGTTCGAAGATTGTAATTGTAAATAATGAGAACCAAACCAACCATGGAGTTGACAACTACGAGTTAACAAGGCAAGACTCGCTACCAAGAACCTAAGAAAAGCATAGAGTATTTTTACTTCTTCCTATATCTGTACCAAGTACCAACCAAAGAAGTGTTAGAACAGAAGAAGACATGGTGCTGGGTAAAAGTTGAGGTTTTTTTCTCACTTAGATTCATTCGATATGACATTCAGACCTCACTGCCTACACTTGTGACTGTAATCCTGTATGTTTATATACACATAGCGACAGGAAAAGATCACTGGAGTTGTTGTCCAGTTGCATCATTTGTGTTAGTCCCTAGGCAATCTTTTTTCAGAGGCTTTGGAATTCTTAAACAGCCTTTTACTTCCATGGCTTTTTAATTATCGTTGTGTTCATGAATCATGGGTATAGTCACTAGACTGGTTAGTCCCCAAGCCAACTGCAACCTGGATTTTTCGTATTATTGCAATTTTTCCTCTCTGATTTACGCAGTAGAGCCGCTTGGTTCCAATGTCCTTCAGAGCTATAAGCGTTTGACAAGAGAGAGTAGTTCACAGGTTTGCTGGGTTCAAATTTAAGGAGCTTCTTTGCTCCCCATTTCATAGATTCTCTCTTCTCGTGGATGTTGCATGCTCCTGTGAAAGCTGCCAAAGCATCTGTGCGTGGTTCCATAGGCATTGACCTTAAAACATCAAAGGCCTCATCGATGAAACCAGCTCGACCAAGAAGATCGATCAAACAGGTGTAGTGTTCTTCCTCTGGTTCTATCTTGTAATGCTCAGTCATTAGTTTGAAGCAACGAAGCCCTTCTTGAACTAATCCTCCATGGGTACAAGCAGACAGAATCTCTAAAAATACGATCTTGTCTGGGTGATGTTCCTGCAGCATATTTTCAAACATTCTCATGCTTTCTTCCGCTAATCCGTGAAAAGCTAAAGCTCCGATTACGGAAGTCCATGAAACGAGATTGGGGTCTCTGATCAGATGAAAACAGACAAGTGCTTTGGATAAATTTCCAGTCTTGGAGTAAGCATTTACCAGAGAATTAGCCACAGATAGAAAATTTGCAGAGCCTTGTTTAGTAACAATGGCTTGCACTTGCTTAATCTCCTCAATTGCTGATAACTTTGTGCAAGAACTTAAAACACTGGCAAATGTAAACTCATCTGGTTGGAGATTCTCTCGGAGCATCTGACCAAGAAGTCTCATAGCTTCTCTTCCTTCACCATTTTGTCCATAACCCACAATCATCGCATTCCAAGACACTACATTTCTCACAACCATCGATTCAAAACACTCGCGAGCATCTCTCATATGATTACTCTTAGCATACATATTGATCAATGCAGTCGCCACTGGGACATCAAATTGAAATGACAATTTGAAGACAATGGCGTGTATCTGCTTACCTTGTTTGATCCTACAAGCACTGATTAGACTCGAGAAAGTGAAACCATCACCTGTGAAGCTATTTTTTCCAGAACCCATTAGCTTGAGTAAACCAAAGGCTCCATCGATCATATCGTTAACAACATAGGATGAAACTAAAGTGTTCCATAGCACTAAATCTCTACACAAAACCGTCTCAAAAACTCGTCTCGCTTCAGCAATGTGACCACATTTCCCATATAAATTGACGAGAGTAGTACTCAGAAAGCAACTCGATTCGAGACCTTGTTTCACTATCGCACAGTGTAACTGGATACCAGCTTCTACATGGATTGAATCAGTACACAACCGTATCAGGCCAATGAACGAGACATGATCCAGACTCACCCCACTAAGAAGAATCCGACTCACATAATAAAAACCTAGACGAATTTTGTGCTTGGTGTCACCTTCTCGCTGGATGACTCCGTGAATCAATATGTTCCAAGTAACAATATTTCTCACATGCATTTCGTCGAAGAGCTTGTCTGCATCACCAAATTCTTTGCTTTTCGTGTAAGACTGCAAGAGCTTGTTTTGAAGGAACAGAGAATTGTAAGCCCCTCGTTTGACCATGAACCCATGATTTTGTTTCACCTCAAAGAGATAACCCAGTCTAGCTCTAACAGATAATTTCAATGCAGAGGAAATTGCTACTGGTGTAGAAGACGACATGTTTCGGTTATTTAGCGAGGAAGATACATGATTTTTGAAACGGAAGGTCAGTGTCGAAGTTGATCGGAACTTAAAACGCATCTCTCTACCGGAGCTAGTGAAAAAAAAAAACGGCGTAGTTGGAAAATCTCTGACTTAACTCAACGGTCTTGAGTCGACTGAATCGAGTCGACTCGGTTAGAGCCGAGCCGAGTTTTTTTAACGGTAAATGGAATTAGTTAATCGACCAATGAATTTGTCAACAACGACAGTAATACCACTAATTATTATCCTCTTTCGTCTTTAACATTAAAGAAGTAATTTATTAAGAGTTTTATCATGTACAATTATTCTGAATAAATCACTTTCTCGTTCTTGAACATATACGTATTTAATCAATATTGAAATGTGGTTGTGCTAATAAATTCATCATAGTTTTCCAATTTATTGTAACATGGTTTTGAAATCATGTTGGAAAACCCAAAATTAGAGCAAATAAACCAGAAAGTGCAAACCTCTCAACTTCTCTTGCTTTTTTTTTTTTTGGTTTGCAAGTTTTTTAACTCAACCTCTGTATGGTTAGTTATAAATTAACTAGAGTCAATACATCATACGACAGCTAATATATATATATATATATATATTTGATGGTATGGGTCTCTCTCATTTCCAATATATAAAACCGTCGTTGAATAAAATCATTTCTCTACATTTCTTTGCCAGCAAAAATTTATTAGAGAAAGGTTAGTAATTTCGCAATATTATAATCTGATTCCTTTAGTTTTTTCTTTGTAATTTCAACATTTGTTTTCAGTTTAGTATCCTTAATTTGGGGGATAAAGAGTTTACGATTTTTGAGGAATAAGGGTCTGCATCTGTGGAAAATTTGATTTTTAACCCTAAACTTCTTCTTTGGGTCACCATCCATCGAAACCCAAACGTCGAGAGAGAGAGAGAGAGAGAGAGAGAGAGAGAGAGAGAGAAATGGCGGGTCAATGGAAGTGGGGTTTTGTGAAACAGAAAAAATGCCCTAGTTTTTCGATTTTTGTGTTTCCCGCTTAAAAACAGCCCTGATTCCGCCATGGAATTTCAGGGGTCTTAATCGTAAGTTAATGATTCTTCACTTCTTAGATCCCTTGGAATTTTTTTTCTCTTCTCGTTCTCGTCTTCATCGGAGTTTTCTAGATTTTTTGTTTGTCTTTGGATTACTTTTTTTTGGTTTCGTGCTTCAGCGATAACGATAAATGGGATCTATAAATGGCTGTAGGGTTCGTTGTTCGTTCTCGATGGCCGGCTGGTCGATGGTACCAGACGAGGATGCCGTCGATTTTTGTAAAACTCCTACAAAGAATCTTGAACCGAATAAGTCTCCTGAAGGCATTAACTACCCAGATTCTAGAGCTTCGGGATTTGAAAAGAAGACTAAGGAACTCGTCTCCTTGTTCCGTCGCTTACTTAAATCTTTCCTTGTCGAGTTTTGTTCAATGGATAGTTTTCGACCTCTCCCTCCGATGACCGGCGACGGGAAACCCGTCGATTTGTTCATCCTTTTCCTCAATGTGAGTTACAAAGGAGGATTTGGTGCCGTTTCTAAAAATGCGTCATGGGATGAAGTTGCTCAAGAGACTGGAATAGGACTTGATAACTCAGCATCTGCGAAATTGATCTATGTCAAGTATCTTGATGCACTTGCTCGATGGTTGAACAGAGTTATTGCAGGTGATACCGATGCTACTAGCGTCGAGTTGTCTGGAATCTCGGATGATTTGATGGCTAGACTTAAAGATTTTCTATCAGAAGTGAAAAGGAAATATGAACTGAGGAAAGGTAAGGCTGCAACGGAGTTAGGGGCGGAGCTTAAATGGTTCATATCAAAAACGAAGAGAAGATATGATAAGCACCAAATTGGTAAAGAGTCTGGCTCTCGTGACGCTGTGAAAGAGATTCAGGGATCGGATACGGCTGATAAGATTCGGGAGAAACTTATGCTCCTTGATTCTGGTAACAAGGGCTGCTCTTCGCCTGGGAAGAGAAAACGGAAATGTCCTTTAGAAACATTGATATGGTTAAGCGATGTTGCAAAGGATCCGTGTGATTCATCTATTGGTCCTTTGCCAGATAGATCAAAGTGGGAATCTTATGGAAGTGATGAGCCATGGAAACAACTTCTTCTGTTTAGGGCCTCAAGAACAAACACTGATTCAGCTTGTGCAAAGACTTGGCAGGTAATAGTTATTCGAGAAATTTGCATTTGCCGTTATGGAAAAGCACCATAGGATTTAAATCCACCAACTTTCTTGCTATAGTATTTGGAAATTCATTATTGATTTCCAGTGTGAAGTTGTGATTTTTTTTTTAATTTTGAATCATGAATTGCGTGTCTTATATCATTTTAAGGATGGGAAACACTGGATCAGGTTTTATCATAAATTTTTTGATTTTCTATAATGTCGGCTTCCTTATATCCCACAATGAGAATACTTTAACACCAGGGATGTATTATTGCTAGAGAACATTCTCTATGCTGTCTCACTGTCAAGCGGCTGTGATCGTGTGGTTGAAATAGGATCTAATTAGCTATTGTTTGTCTGTGCTCTCTGATTTCATTACTGTTTTTCCATGTTTGTGCCATAGTCTTTATGATGTGCTCGTGTGTTTTAGAAACTCCAGAAGATGCATCCATCTTTGTATGAAGACACTGCTGGACCTAGTTACAATCTAAGAGAGAGACTCATTTTTGATGGGAGTCAGATTAATGAGAAGAAAGCTAGGAAAGGCAAGAGATCTTATGTGAATCGCTTGGCTTCAAACAGTTCAGATGAGGAGGATAGACCATGTGCTCTAATTGGTTCAGAGTTTCAGGCTGAAATACCTGAGTGGACTGACATCACCGATGAAAGCAGTTCAAAGTGGTTGGGCATTCGGATCTGGCCACTGAGCAAAGAATCAAACAACAATAGTCTTCTCATCGAAAGAGATCCTATTGGGAAAGGAAGACAAGACCCTTGTGGCTGCCAAAATCCAGGTTCTGTTGAATGTGTCAGATTTCATATCACTATAAAACAGGAGAAGCTGAAACATGAACTTGGTTCAGCTTTCTACACGTGGTGTTTTGATACTATGGGTGAAGGTACTCTACAGTGTTGGACAGACTTAGAACAGAAGAAGGTAAAGTATTTGATGACTTTTCCACCTACACTTAGCCCATCTTTCTTCAATGAGCTCAAGAGTATTCTTTCTTCAAAGAGTAGAGGAAAGATTGTGAGCTACTTCTACAACGTGACCCTTTTGCAGTTTAGAGCAAATCAGAATAGAATAACTCCTTATGAGGCAGACAGTGATACTGATCAGCTCTATAGCCTTGCAACTTTGAATGAAGATCCAACCCCAGAAGCAAACACATCTCAGAAACACGTCCTTCTTTCGCCTGAGAAAAAACAGCGTCGATAGAGTGGTAGTAGCCTTTATGAATCACCCTGCTGATATTCTAATTGTTGCAGCTTCTTTTTTTTCTTCTTCTTCTTCTCTTTTTAAGGGCATCTATTGCCATTGAAACTGCTTTTGGGTAGGGCTTCATCGTCATATCGGCTCAGCAAATTCTGGTTTTGGTTTTGAGGTAAATAGTTCTATCTCTCCACTATTTTGATGATTCTATAGGAGTATTCTTTTTTTGGGGGTTGGCATTGCTTAAAAGGCTTTGCTAAAACTGATGAATCAGAGAAGAAGGTTTGTACAACAAAGTACAGTGAAATTTCGGATTAGTATGGTGAAATACAACCAGATTCAAAATTTTATTTATTTCTAGTTTGTTTCCAAGGCCAAAGACGAAATGCTTTTTTACATCAGTTTCATTATTTAAAAAAATATCAACATCAATTGTTCAAAAAAATAATGTATATCAACATCACTTTAAAACTTTATTGGTCGAAAGAGTAGTAACTCGTGGAATTGATGAAATAACTATAAATGGAATATTATTCATTTTAGTTACAATAATTAATATGGTAATTTGGAAAGAATCATTGTATTTAAACACAAAGAATCATACATATTTCGGATGTATATTTAGAGCATCTCACGTTATAGTATCTCATATTGAAAATAAAAAATTTAAAAAATCACGTAATTAATTTTCAATTAATGCATGTGGACACTTAATTAATTTTCAATTAATAAAAGACACATACTTTATTATCCTCACGTTTAGTAACTTATAGAAAACAATGAAAAGAGAAAAACCAAGCCAATCCAGCAATTTTTCTCAAAGAACTAATAGATACGGAAGCTATGTGTTGCAGGACAAAAATCTCGATAATTACCACACTACGATATCAATCGAACTCAACCAGCCACAGAACTGTTCCTCGAAAACACCATCGGAGGAGCCACGAGGCAGAACGGAGGGGCTGGTTGGCGGCTAAGTTTTCGAGGAAAAGGGAGTGGTTGCTTGTCCGTAAGTGTATTTCTTTTTTAAAATTCCATATTTTTTGGTTATTAGAATTATACTTTTAAGATAAGTCACAACTGCATCATACAAAGTATTGTAATAAATAAATCATTTAAAGCTTTAATTTGTATACGATTGATTTATTAATTTACTAATGGAGGCTTTATGGCAACAGTGGATAAGACAATTGGCAAATGTCCATTTCATTGATCTGTTCTCTTTTCTTTTTTCTAACTTCATTGATCCGTTCTTGTATTCTCATTTTCGAATCTTTTATCTCTCTCTCTGAAGAAGAACGGAGAATTTCCATGGCTTCGCCGAGCAAACGCCGAGAGATGGACATGATGAAATTGTCGGTTAATTTTTCCAGTTGAATTGAATTATCTCTCGATTTGGCTCTTTCTTAGCAAGTTTCCCCTTCTGGGATTTTGATCTGTTGATGATTTCTTCTTCGTATATTTTCTTTTTCTGTAATTGGAACAGGATGATGAGTGATTACAAGGTGGATACAATCAACGACGATTTGCAAATGTTCTATGTGACATTCCATGGACCCACTGACAGTAATTCTCTAAATTCTGTCATTTATCTCTTTAGTTTTGCCTTTTTGCTTATAAACTACTTGTTGAAATGCCTGAATGAAAGAAAAANAAACGTACAAAATGAAAGAAGAAGACTCGACTGTGCTAGGATTGATAAACAACCCTTTTATACTTTCGCAGATCGGGCCTTAAACGGGCCAATTGAAATTGTCCGAGTCCACTCAACCAAAACGCGCCGTTTTGGATCAAGCCCAGAGATTTGATCCACGAGTTCACAATTCTCCACCTTGGATCATACTCTCTTTTCCTCTTTCAGTCTCTCTTGTCTCACCTGGCTACCTGCAATATTATCAAACCCAAACTATGTTAGTTTATGTTTTGAACACCTATTGCACTTACCTTGCTGCCTCCAGCTGCTCCAATTGGACTTTCTTGATTACTTGTACCTGAAAACACAGTGTACAATAGAAAATACAACAGGATATCATTTAATAACTTACCTCCAGCACCATCATGGCCTCCGATGGTGCTGGCCGAGCTCCCTCAACCTAAGGAGCTAACACCTTGAGACTTTCAAGGCATCCCCTAAACTTTTCAGTAGGATTAATCGAAGTATGAATTTTTCTGACTTCTACCTTACCCAGAGCTATAATATCACAGATGAAGTGATATTTAACATCTACATGCTTTGTCCTTTCATGATGCATGCTGTTTCTAGCCAAATGAATGGCACTCTGAAAATCACAAAATACCTTAGTCTTTACATGAGGGAAACCCATCTCCTCACAAAGACCCCTCAGCCACAAGGCTTCTTTGAATGATTCAGCAAGAGACACAGATTCAGCTTCAGTTGTTGACAAGGCAACAACTTTTTGCAAACTTGACTTCCAGATCACGGTATTACCCCCTACCGTGAACACATACCCGGATATAGACCTTCTCTTGTCCAGATCCGAGGAAAAATCAGAATCGCAGAACCTAATTACATCAAATTGTGGTTCTTTGATGAAAGTCAGACACCTGCTAGAAGCACCCTTTAGGTACCTCATTATCCATTTCACAACCTGCCAATGATCCGAACCAGGACAGCTCATGTACCTACTTACCAATCCTACCCCGTACGCAAGATCAGGCCTTGAGCCTACCATTGCATACATAAGACTACCAACTGCACTAGAATATGGAATTACATCCACTTCTCTTCTCAGCTCTTGCTCATTAGCCTTATCTAGGCTTTTGAGCTTGAATTGGGGTCCTATAGGTGTACTGACCTGGACACTATCCCACATACCAAACTGTTTCAGAACCTGAAAAAGGTATTTCTCTTGGGATAGGACAAGTCTGTCCTTTGACTTGTCCCGGATTATATTCATCCCAAGAATCCTCCTAGCTGAACCCATATCTTTCATATCGAATTCAGAACCTAAAGTCCTCTTGAGATCACTTATAATCTACATGCTCTTCGACGCCAGCAACATGTCATCTACATACAATAGGAGGTAAATCTTATCCTTCATACATGTTCCCTTCATGTATACACATGGATCAAATTTACTCCTCCTATAATTCTGCTCAGTCATGAACTTGTCAAACCTGTGATTCCATTTCCTTGGAGACTGCTTTAATCCGTAAAGGGATTTTTTCAGGAGACATACCTTGTTCTCTTGTCCTTTACGGATAAAGCCCTCAGGTTGACTCATGTAGATGGTTTCTTTCAAAGTGCCATGGAGGAAAGCAGTCTTGACGTCAAGCTGCTTAAGCTCCGTACTTTGATTTACCACAAGAGACAATAAGAGTCTAATTGAGGAATGCTTGACAACCGGGGCAAATATCTCGTTATAATCTATCCCTTCAACATGGGCAAACCCTTTTGCCACTAACCTAGCCTTATAACGTGGATTTTAAACTCCTTCTGTGCCTGGTTTCAATTTGAACAGCCATTTACAGCCGATCACCTTCTGATCAGCTGGCTTATCAACTAGAACTCAGGTTCCATTTTTGTCAAGAGACTCCATCTCTTCCAGCATAGCAACTTTCCATCGCCTACTATCTTTACTTTTCATGGCTTCTGACCATGATTTTGGCTCATCAAGATTAATCAAATTTGCTGCACTAAGGGCATATGCAACAAAATCTGAGTCACCAAATTTTGATGGTGGCTTATGAGCTCTCCTAATTCTATCCCTAGCCAAAAGGTACTGATCTAAATCCTCAGACTGCTTATTGTTGTATTCTACTGACTCCACAGCAATATCATCAGACATAGTCTGATCTGCCCCTTCAGGTTCAGTCTGATCAGGCTCGGTTGGCTCCTCTTCCACATGAGCTCCACCTTGAGCTGAATCATCCTCTGAATTCTTCTCCACGAAAATTTTCTCCAAGTTTTCACTGAAGATAACTTTCTTCTTTTGATTCGGAGGGCTGTTTGTTTGCTTATCCTTACTAGCAAATTCTTTGTATAAGCAGGTTTCATGGAAAACCACATATCTGCTTATAACCAATTTGCGATCATCTAGCAACCAGATACGATACCCTTTTGTGCCTTGGGCATAACCCAAAAAGACACCCATAATGGCTCTAGGACTAATCTTATCCCTAGATGTATGCACATAGGCCATACATCCAAAACTCCTCAGATAGCTGTAATCTGGTTTACTGCCAGACCAGACAGCTTCTGGAATCTCCTGATCTAAGGCTGTTGTAGGGGACCTATTGATTATATGAACAGCACCTAAAGCAGCCTCAGCCCAAAACTCGTTTTTCAGGCTAGTTTCAGCTAGCATGCTCCTAACTTTGTTCATAATTGTACGATTCATCCTTTCAGATAACCCGTTTTGCTGCGGAGTATAAAGACACGTACGATGTCTCTTAATCCCTTCCTCCCTATATCCATATAACTGTTGCAAAATTCCAGGCCATTGTCCATCCTCAGACACTTGACCTTTTTACCAGTCTGATTTTCTACTAAGGCTTTCCACTCCATGAAACATTCCATGAAACATTGATAGGCCTCAGACTTTGCCCCCCAAAAGTATATCCATACTTTCTTAGAGTAGTCGTCTATCAATGTCATGAAGTATTTCTTCCCAGAAAGGCTTGGGGGTGACATTGGCAGAACCCCATAGATCCGAATGCACATACTTCAAGATCTCCTTGGTTATATGTTTAGCAGTCGGAAACTGCTACCTATGGGATTTTCCCAAAGTGCAGGCCTCACAAAATCCTAATTGTGAGACCTCACTTGATTTGAGGTAACCCTTTCTAGCTAGAACTTGCATAGCCGACTGGCTCATATGAGTCAGTCTTGTATGCCAAAGCTTAGACTTATCTACCCCAAAACTGACAGCATTTACTTGGGCTTTTCTAACCGTTCCTTGAAGGTAGTATAACCCCCCGTCATACTTCCCTTCAAGTACTTTCTTATCCCCCTTAAAAAACTGAACCTCATAGTTTCCTCCCATGTACTTACAGCCCGATTGCTCTAGCTGACCATAGGATATGAGATTCCTGCCTATCTTGGGTATATACCTTACATTTCTAAGGGTCACTAATGAACCATATGGGTTCTCTATGGTTAACTCACCCTCACCTTTTACCTCACAGAAGGTACCATTAGCCATATACACCCGATGCCCGTTCATTTCCCTAAGATTTGAGAGAAGTTCTTTTCTCGGGGTCATATGAAATGAACAACCCGAGTCAAGAACCCACTCGTCCTTAGTATCTTGGGATCTTACAGTCAGAGCCGTATGGTCAGGTAACCTGACCGATACGTTAGCTGACGTAGGAAACTTCTGACCTGGTCATTTTGTTTCCTTTGAGGACAGTCTCTTTTCCAATGAGACTCATCCCCACATATCCAACAGGCCTTAGCACCCTGCCTAGTCTTAGACTTAGACCTACCCCTGCTCTTAGACCTACCCTTTCCTTGTCGGTTATTCCCTTTTTCAAACCGATTTTTGGATCTACCTCTCTGGACAATGGATAGCCCTTCTTCTCCACTCTTAGATTTCCCGATTACACCTTTCATCCTAAACTCTACCTCCTTAGCATAGGCTGAACTGACAACATTTGCGACCCGCAGAGTGTCCTTTCCTGATCCATACTTGAGGGTATGGACCAGGTGTTCATACGCCGGAGGTAGACCTGATAGGATCTGGATTGCCTGATCCTCATCTGAGATGTTGATCTTAAGGCTAGCCAGGTCAGCTATCAGCTTGAGGAAATCATCCAGATTCTCCTCTATGGATTTACCTTCATCCATCCTATAACTAGCAAAATGTTGCTTTAGGTATAATCACGTTCTAAGGTTTTCCACATCTCCATGGCAGTGGTTTCGTGCATCACCTTTCTTAGGATCAGATCACTCAAACACACTCCTAATAAGTTTTTCACCCTAAGATCCCTCTCTACCTTTTTAAGGTCTAATCTAGGTTCTGCCCCTTCCTCTGCCTCAGGGTCATCCACAAACAGAGTTGCTCCCTCTTTGAGGACAGAGGCCAATCCCTGGATTTCAAGCTGTCCCAACAGCTTGTATTTCCATAACCCAAAGTTCCCCTTACTATCGAATTTATCCATTTCGAATCTACTTAGGGTTGGCTCCATATTGGATTATTTGGGTTTGGGGTCTATTTACCTAGGGTACAACACACAAAACACACTCAGGGGACTCATACAACCACACCAAGAAATTAATTTTTTTTTAATTTCTTTTAATTTTTTTATTTAATTTTCTTTTATTATTGTTTTTTATTTAATTGAATATTTTCGTCAAAAATATTTTCCTCAATTAAAACTTTAAAAAAATAACCCAAAAATCAACTAAACTGGCAAAATTGACCTAAACCGAACAATTGATCTTAACCGAATAAAATCAATCTAAACCGCAAATTGACCTAAACCGGAAATTTTCCTTAACCGGAAATTTTCCTAAACCAGGGTTCAATTCTCAGAGCGGTTTACTATCTGCGAATTCCTAACCCTAATTTTGCAAACTGAATGATCTCACCCAGTTTACTTACCGTCTTTTGGCCGATTGGATGTCTGACCGGTTCCGGTTCACTGCCGAAAGATCTCCACCTGAAACCGGTGGGACTTTCTGGCCTGAGCATCGATCTGAAGCTACTGTTCAGATCGGAGCTGTTCTTGGCTCAGATATAAACCGATCGTTTCAGATCGCGACAACCTCAGCTATCTTTCAGATCCCAGGCAATCTTGGTTCAGATCTTTTCAGATCTGAACCGATTCGAACCTCAACCGAGTTAAGGTTTCAAACGTGAAACCTTACTCTCAGATCTTTTCAGATCTGGACCAAATCTGTGAGTTATCCTCACAGATCTGAGTTCCAACCGAGTTAGGGTTTCAGACGCGAAACCCTACCCCTTAGATCCGAGAGTCTCCGATTCCCTGAGACTCTCTTTTCCTTACGATCCAAGATCGCGACTCACATACGGAAGAAACCTTTCCGATCTGTGAGGATCTTTGACTTTTTCGGCCAAAGGACGGTTACCGGTGATATCCTGGGCTCTGATACCACTTGTAACCGTTTGCCGTTTCTTTGTATTCTCTCTCTCACTTCTCACATGGCTCAATCTCACATGAATTTTAGTTAGCTACTGCGATATTTGAAAGAAACAAAGAAACTATCGCATGCAAAAGAAAAACGAGACACGAGAAATTTTATAGAGTTCCCCGATAACTCAGGTACATCTCTCTTCAGGGTGTGAGCCTGGAATTTACTAGCTTTTCGGTGAGTGTTTCTGTTACAACAGTGGCGACTTTCCGAGAGAGAAATAATCGAAATCTCTCTATGCGCACAACAAACAGAAAGCGTACAAAATGAAAGAAGAAGACTCGACTGCGCTAGGGTTGATAAACAAGCCTTTTATACTTTCGCAAATCGGGCCTTAAACAGGCCAATTGAAATTGCCCGAGCCCACTTAACCAAAACGCACCGTTTTGGTTCAAGCCCAGAGATTTGATCCACGAGTTCACAGCTTTGCAGAAAGGTGCAGAGCATGAAGACCATGCTAATACAACTCACCAGCATAGCATTGAACTTGAAGGTATATGTCAAACATCACAGTCAAAACATGAAGATAGAAGCAAGATTGAAAGACATAGAACTTCTACTCCAGAGAGAAAAATACAGAATTCAGGAACTTGAAGAGCAAGTTATAGAAAAGGAAAGAGACAAGAGAGACGAGAGTAAAAAGAAATACCTCTGAGTGATTTCTAGATGTCTCTAATGGTATAGACGATGAACAATGTTATTCTAAAAATTCCAGATTGAAAATTAGGGTTTTACTCTTGTCAATATGAGAAATTGAAATTAAGGGAAGATGGAACGATATATTGTTATTCATGTGACAAATGGAAAATAGTTATTATATGCAATTAAAAATTTTGGGTATATTCAGTTTATTTTTCGGTTTTTGGATATTAACCGAATCGAACCAAAAATAAAATTTTTAATTTAAAATCCAATCAGTTATTTCCTATAACCGAATACCAACATAATTTAATTTTTTGTTTGGTTTCGGTTTGATTTATTTGCCCAGACCTACTAATGAATACTCATTTTTTTCTCTTAGACTTAGTTTTCCTTGATCGCTTTGAATATATGCTATTGATCCAAATACTCTTAGCTCCTCATATCTTGGTTTTGTTCCCAACTAGATTTCTTCAGGAATTTTAAAATCAATGGCTGAAGATGGTGTTTTATTTATCCGCTGAACTGTTGTAGCTACAACTTCAGCCCAAAAACACTTTGGTAGACCATATTCAACTAAGAACACATCTCATCAAGTATAGTTCTGTTCATTATCTCTGCAATTTCATTTTGTTGAGATGTATAGATACAAGTCTTGTGTCTTGTAATTTCTTCCTCTCTTACATAGATTATAGAAATTTTTATTGCAAAACTCAAGATCATTGTCAGTCTTAATGTTGTTATCTTTCTATCCAGCTGGTTCTCTGCTATCCTTTTCTATTCCACAAAACTTCCAATAGCTTCATCTTTCTTTCGTAGAAAATATATCCAAGTTTTTTTGTGTAGTTATCGATAAAAGAAATGAAGTATTGACATTTTCCAAGTGACAGAGGTGCATTAGATGATTCCTATAATTATATGTGAATGTAATATAGTTTTCCTTTTGTGATGCATTAGATGATTCCTATAATTATGTGTGAATGTAATATAGTTTTCCTTTTGTGATGCATTAGATGATTCCTATAATTATGTGTGAATGTAATATAGTTTTCCTTTTGTGACATGTTTACCAGTTCTGAAACTTACTCTATATGCTTTTCCATACACATAGTATTCGCAAAACTCCATATCAATTACTTTTGAGCTGTCCAAATATCTTTTCTTAAGTAGGATTTTTTTTCCCTTTTGACTCATGTATCCAAGTTTTTGATGCCAAAGTTTAGTTTCGTCATGTGATACCGTTGCACTATTCACATTCCACCCATCATGACATATCCATTCAAGATATACAATGCATCTATTTTTTCTCCTTTGATCAAAGTTCTGCAGCATTTGATGATCTTTATAATTCCAACATTTGAATGGAACCAGCACCTCTGATTTTCTAATATCTCCAGTGATATTAAATGTTTGGACATTTGAGGAAAATACCTCACATTGGTTAAGAGAATTGTTGTTGAGCTGTCTTCATTTTTTATCCTTATGTTACCAATTCCTCTGACTTCTGAATATGTATCGTTTGCCATTCTTACTTTTCCAGTATAGGTTTCATCTAGGTTTAAGAATCCATCTCTTATTGGTGTCATGTGAAAAGAACACCTAGTATCCATTATGCATACTTTATTAAACTCTTCACCAATTGGCAACATGGATTTTAAAACCATAAGAACAATTGCATCTATGACTTGTTCTGTCACATTTGATGATTTTCTTTTTCCTGTGAATCTATCCTTTTGTTTTTTGTTTCTTTTCTTCCACACAAAACATTGCTTCGTGTAATGGTCATCCTTGCCATATATCCAACGTTTTTTCTTTATCTGTGACTTTAATCTGCTTTTTTGTTTACCTTTGTCAAATAATTTGTCTCTTCTTTCAGTTTTGCATGTTTCTTGAATAAATAATCCTTATGAGTGAGATTTTGGCATTTTTCCATTAGCTCCTACTTCAAGTTCTGTTGACCTGATTGCCATAGTGATTTCATCTAAAAACAATGATCCATATCGCATAGTGTATTTGAGTTGATAAAATTGTTTTGGAATAGACATAAAAAATATAATGGCTTGATCTTTATCTCACACCAAGATCTGTTATAATTAGTGTTAAAATATCGTGAATATTTTCATCAATCGTCATATTATCATTTATTTTATAGGTGTAAAGCTTTTGTTTTAGATATATGCGATTAGGTAAAACCATGTATAATTGATCGAATATCTTTAACATGGCTGCAACTGCCTTTTCCTTAATGATTTAGTGGAGAACATTATCTACTTTCTTCATTTTTTCTGACAGTGATTCTCCATGACAGCTTCATCTTGTAGTCTCTTCATATGTGTTTCCTGTTGAGGTTTCACCTTCTGATTCTGTTTCTTTAAGACCATCAGCTAGACCCAAGATTTCTATATGGGTTAGAAATTTCCTTTTCCAAAACATATAGTTATCCTTCCCATCAAATTTCTTCACCTCGATTTTTATTGAAGACATCCTTGACTCTTATACCAATTTGTAAAGAAAGAAAGTTACTAAAAGAAAAAACTCAACCTTTGAATAGGTTTCTCAATACAGAACTTGTATGCTGAGTTCTTATCACTCAAGTGTATGCAATTTTTAATCAAGAAGTTAGAATGCTTGTGAAAATAATGACACAAAAAATTTAACGAATCGGATTCTGAAAGGAATCCTACTTCTCATCAGAGATGTACTCCGAAAAATACACTAAGATCTTACCTCAAAACCGAACTCTTTAATCTCTTACCATCACTCTTTAATCCCTTACCATCACTCTTAGTCTCTCTCACTTCTCATTTGCACACATTCACAAAGACAAAGATTTTTCAAGTAATATATAGATGATATATCTATATGCTTTTGGGTACAAACTTAACCATATACTAGAGTTCTCTTATGGTTATCATTTTCTCTTGGTTGTCACTGATCCCGAGAAAAAGATGACGTTGCATGCCTGCTTTTCTTGTCTTTACAAAAGGACAGTTGACAGAGAATTGTATGTATTAGAGAGAGATGCGAAATGAGTTCTAAGAAAAGGATTAAGTTGACTTTAAAAATCTTTTTCTTCTTTCTTCATCCGTTTTTCTCTACTTGTTTTTCCTAAAAAAGACAGAGGAGAAACAAAAAGAGAAAACAAAGTGTAAATATCAGAACTAAACCCAACAGATGTGATATGATAGAATGGCATGTGTTCAAATGATATATTGAATGATGTGTGTGTTTATGTTATGTGATAGCAATGTATGAGATAAAATGAAGAACTGAGCCATGGGAATTGGTTTTTCAAGATGATGGATTGTGATGGGCTATCGGATTTACATACATGCTAAAAACGATTGATGAGTCTAAGAATAGGAATGTGGGTACAACATAATGTTTTCAAATCATGAGATTCTAAAAATCATTATTGAACGGTTACACCTAATAAATTTTGAATAAATTATGGTTATAATAATCCATGAATCAAAAAAAAAATTTATCACTGTACCACAATGGTCCGCCCCAATAGCCTAACATGTTCGTACGAAAATTTAACACCCTCATACGAGGATACGTGCAGTCGAATTTAACACATTTGGAATGGATGTACAGGTGGTACAACCAATAGACCACTTACTCCTACCCCGGATCGATGTATAGGCAGTACAACCAGTACACCACTTACTACTCCCCCGGATCAAAGAACTTTATGATGGAATAAGGTTACTTTTGAATAAATGATTAGGAATATGAATAAATGCTAGGTTGAGTGTGGCTTGAAATTGTTATATATATTGGAAGAATGTAGTGTATGATTTTATGTTATGTGATCATTGTTGAATGTGTTTGGCATGTTGTATCTATGTTTTATTCATCTATTTTGTTTTTTGTTTTTAGTAAAACTTACAAGAGATTTTGTCAAAATACTTATTTGATAGTAAAAATTTTAAATTTTTTTTGACAATATGTTTGTTGATCTTTAATTAATTCAAATCGAGATTAATTGAATTGGCATGAACCTATAAATCTAACATAATCTTTACAGTTGACTTTGTTTTGTATTTTTTGCTGATTGAAATTTAAACCTCACTGGACATGCAATTCATGTTTAGGTATGGGAATTTTATAAATACTAAATTTATATATATGTCATGCGTGGTAAAACATATTCGTAAATTATTTAATATTATTTATTAGTAAATATAAATTATATATTTATATAATTTGAAATTTTATTTAAAATTAGTTTTAATATTGATTTTTCGTATATATAAATTAAAAAATAAAAACAGTTATTCTTTACAAATTTAATAGTATTTTTTGGTTAGTTTAATAAAATATATTGATTATTTAACCAAATTAATTATAATAACATATATTGTAATTATTTTATTAATTTAAGTCTATTTAGATATTTATTTGAAACTTGCGATAATTATTTTTTAAAAATATTTTTTAAATAATATATTAGGAATTGTGAAATAAATTATAATTTAAAATCTGAAACAAATCCTTCCGAATCAATCACAAATTTTCTTAGACTAAATTTTGTCGTATATTCATTTGTTATATTGGATGGTTTTTGTAGGGCTATCTTTAGATATACATGAACCTATAAATAGAAATATATCTAAATGCAAAAGAAATGCCATGGACCATGATACAATGTATGGTTTTACTATATAACTAGATTTTGACCCATGTCCGGGAAAAAATATTCACAGATAATAATTAATTATTTATTTTGTTAATTTAAATCAGATATACATATATATAATTGATTTCATATTTAAAATAATTTATTTAAAATTTTTTAATATTGATTACGAAAATGAAATAGATAATAAAATTAGATTATACAAATAAATTTAAATTGTATCTATTTTGGA
This sequence comes from Pugionium dolabratum, assembly GCA_018901945.1. Lineage (NCBI taxonomy): Eukaryota > Viridiplantae > Streptophyta > Magnoliopsida > Brassicales > Brassicaceae > Pugionium > Pugionium dolabratum. The sequence continues at coordinate 764,654 of JAEVFF010000019.1, forward strand.
TAAAATTATACATATGATAAATATTCAATTAAGTTAAACTTTGTTTTATATTTTGTTTGACTAATTTTTCATAATTTATATTTTTTTATTATATTTAATTTTATGACAAAATATATTGTATGTCGAAATATTAGAAATTTACATATAATATACTGTATAATGGCAATTTTCGTAAATACTCTAATAAATTATGTTTTAGGTAATATTTATATTAAAATGCTCTAATAGTATGACACATCAGCGTGGCACACTTGTAAATCACACAACATAAGATTACTTTGTTAAAATGATTATCAATTAATATATTATAGATATGTCTTTACTCCTTATTAAATGCGATTTAATTTTCCAAAAAAATGCCATCCAATTACAATTTGACTAAAGCTTTAACTATAAGAACTTTTTATTTTTTATGTTTAAAATATATGATAGTTTTTACCAAACTATATCATGGTGATTAATTGACTATTCCTAATATATTAATTGTGAAAATATTTTTAGAAAACAACACTATTCTATTTCTAATATATTAATTGTGAAATTTCTTTTAAAAACAACATTATTCTAACATGTTATTTACATCAAGATCATGATTATGTATCATCATCAAAATTAATTTTAAATAAATATATAAATTAATTTAAATTATTATAATTATTATAATATATGACAATTATATTAATCTGGTTAAATAATTAATATGTTTTATTAAACTAACTAAAACAATTAGTTATTTAAAAATAATATTTTTTTATTTCCTTAAGTTATACAAACGAAAATTTATAAATAATTAATAGTTAATTGTAACATGTTAGCATGTGTTATAAATTTGATATTTTAAAATATGAATATTTGTTATTTAAGTAAATAAATAACTATAGTAAATTTATAACTAAAAACTATATTATATTTGTTTAATAATTATTTTATTTTGTGCATAAGGCATATATAAACCTAACTTAAATTATTAGACAAATCCAACAACAAAATTTTGAATATCACATTTATTTGTAAGCAGTGTCAAACATTTCAACGAGACGATTTATTTTCATAACATTTTTTCTGGTTACCAAATATATAAAATAATGATTAGATTTCTAGAAAAAATATTATTAGTATTATCAAAAGGAATGGAGCATCCTATTGTATTTGTTAAATGTCCAAAAAGAAAACAAAAAAGCTCTTTGTCCAAGTGATTTTGCCACTATGCAATATTTTTAGATATAAAAAGTATGTCACATAAAGACTGTCATTACTCCTAACATTTTTTAATGTCAATAAATATCCAAAGTGAGATGCAACTACTTTTAATAAATATATATAACTAAACCACCCACATTCAAAGCATCTACCTCTTCTTCTTCTTTTTTTACTTATAAAAAGAGAATGGATTATAGTATTAGTAAATTAAACCAAATTAATTCACCCTACCTATTCCTATCTCCAATAATTCAGTCTATAAAGTTAAATTTATAGTTAAACTGTAGCTGAAGATAAATAAATAATAATACCATAAAATAATGAGTAATACCCTAAAATAGCACAATTTTAAGTTTATTTTCCAAATTTAGCACACTAAAACTAAAATTCCCAAAATAGCATAAATTATTATGTAAAAATAATTATTTACCTTAAATAAAATATATATAAAATTAAAACATAATATTTGGGTTCATTTTTTCTAATTTAGGGTTTAAATTTTTTTCATTAGGAATAAATTTTCAATTATTTTAGTATTAAATTTGTGTTATTTTTGGAAATTTAAATGACTAGTGCTATATTTGGAACAAAAACTTGAAATGGTGCTATTTTAGTCAATTGCCCTAAAATAATATCATTTTAATTTTATTTTCCAAATTTAACATAGTAAAAATAAATTTCCAAAAATAGCATAAATTATTATGTGACAATAATTATTTACATTAAATAAATTATATATAAAATTAAAATATAATGTTTGGATTCACTTTTTCCAATTTAGGATTTAATTTTTTTCATTAGGAAAATTTTTTTAATTATTTTAATATTAAAATTTTCTTATTTTTAAAAATTTAAATAATTAATGATATATTTAGATTCAAAACTTGAAATAATATTATTTTAATCAATTTTCGATAAATAAAACCAGTAAGTTTTAAACATTAGCTTGTTTTTTATTAGAAACTTTTCAATTATGAACTTGAAAGTAGTTGGTGATTAATTTAATCCTTTATTTCGGTTTGTTAAGTCCACGAATCAGAGTTCATGCCCATGTGATTACTAAAAGTATTAATTCCCTTTAGAACTTTGTAATTTATCAGTTTTTAAATTACGATAATGAAATTAGGTGAGATAACAAAAAATTCTAAGTAAATTAACTAAATGACCAAAAAAATGGTTCAAATTTAAAATTATACTTGAAAACATATTTTCTGCATAAGTTTTATTATAAAATTTAAAAAACGTATATATATATTTCTCAAAATAGTGAATTTTCTATACATTGAATGATAAGTGATTTAAAAAAACATTTAGGTATAATTAAAAAATGAAATAAAATAAAATTAATTATAATATGTGTGGGTTAGTAAAATGTGATATGACCATTTAAATTATAATTTATATCTAATAAATAATTTAAATTATGCTAAGGTTAAAATTCTAATCGATAAAATCGAGTGAACAAATCGATTTATATGATTAAAATTATGTTGAGATTCAATATGTCGTATCAATATTTAATTATTTATTTTACTTAAAAATATTTTTTAGCCGATTTTTTCCAAATTATATAATAATTTATATTATATATTTATATTGTTCTAAATGATGAATAAATAAATGACGAATCTAATAATTGTGCACACAATATAGAAATATATAGTCTTATTAGTCCAACTTGTTATACAATAAATGATGAATACACTATGATCTAGAATATATTGCTCTAAGTCATAATTCATGGGTATTACTAGTTTTCTATTGCATATAATATTTTTTAATAAAACTATTTATTATACATATTAAATAATGCTAACACGTAAAATAAATGATGCACACAATCTAGAGCAATGTATTCTTTAAAGTTTATAGAAAATCTTAACAAATTGTTATTTTCATTTTTTAGTTTTATTCAACAAAATAATGAATGACAAACTAAGAAAATGTATATTAGAAAAATATCAAAAATAGTAGCTAAAGATTTTTATGCCTAAAATATCTAAATTTGGATTCATCTATATAATTAAAACAAGATTCATTTTTTAAATAGAACATATTTTCATATATTATATTACTACATTTGTCATTGTAATTATTCAAGTTTTCATTAATTCATTATGAATTTCACTTCTACTATTCCTCTAACCAAACTTCTATTTCTACTATTTGTACTGCTCAACACATTTTATTCTAATCATCAACATTTCTGAAAAATCAACGACAACAATATATTATCTTTACTTAAAAAACATTTTATATGCATGTAATCATATATAAGATTCCCATTCATACAAATAATTAAATAAACTAAATTATTACAAAACATAAATAATTTACAATATAAGCCCATAGAAGTATAAACAAATACAATTTAAAAATAATAAATTTAGAAAAATTTAAATTAACAACACAAATACAGAAATTTTTTAATACAAAATTTCGTATTTTCAAAATAAAAATCAATCTTAACAAAAATTATCATGCGAAGTAGCATGGGTTAGTATCTAGTTTATGTTAAATGAGATGCAAAATTTAGAAAAATCCATTTATATTAATAAGAAGTAAGTTTAGAAAAAGAAATACTTACATATTGCTAAAAAATGATTTAGCTAAAAATTTATGACATAGTGTTCAGTCAAATGTGATATAACAATTTTAAATATAAATTTAATTTTTAATAAATAAAAACCGAATCGTTAAAACAAAATAAATGAACCTATCACTTGATTAAAACTGGGTTTGGTTTGAAATCGATTTTTGATTTTTTATATATAATTGTTTTTAATCAAGTTATAGTTTGTAAATTTTTTATTCAACAAATAGAAAAATTGGTGTTATGATTCAAAATTGAAGTGAATGAGAGAACCAAATGAGTGTGATTGTATGATATATCGATATAATTGCTTCTAATACTGTGGATAACATGTTATACTCTAAATTTTTTTAATAATATTAATATTTTTGATTACTTTACCATAATTTAAAATTAAAGGTTGCTAAATAATATTGATCATAAATGTGATTTATGCAATGACACCACACAATAAATTATTTAGTTAGCTAATCATGTAATTAAGACTAGGATTAGAACAGTGATGATTTAGTTGGTAAATATTTTTTAGTTCCTAAAAATTTTGTGTTTCTGCTCGAAACTAAATTTTATTCAAAATTTCATGCTGTTGCTTTTGCTATGAACATAAATATGAATCAAATACAATCTAAAAATTGGTTTGTTTTTATTGAAACCAGCACTGACCAATGGATAACTTTATGTTGTTATATCACGAGTTAATTATACGTATGAGTAGAACGTTCTTATCACCGACAAAGCAGAAGAGCATCAGAAAAAAACATTAATCCTGTATACAAATAAATTTTTCTGAAATAGGCATGTTCGTTTCGTAGCCGCAGGAACCTACGGCTGCGTCATGCGGTCAAACGTTGTTCGTTTGACCGCCGCAAGTTCCTGCGGTCAAACGCTGCGGTCGACCGCAGAAAATTGCGATCAAAATTTTTAATCGCTGCGAAATTATAGCGTTTGCGATCAAACAATTACGATACAACCTGCGGCGACAACCTGCGGCGATCAAACGAACAACAATATTGCTGCGTCTAACCGCAGCGTCTGACCGCAGGTCGCTGCCGCAACGTCTGCGGCAGACAAACGAACAGCGCTAATATCAAATACATTTGTTTGTCTAATATATTTTTTAATTATTTTATATATTGTATTTTTCAAAATATCAATTCTCCAAAATAACACTATTTTAATTTTTTTTTATAATTGTAACACCATTAGTTTAAATTTTCAAAAATATCACAAATTTAATATTAAAATAATTTAAAATATTTTATTATATAGAAATTTTAAATCCTAAATTAAAAAAAGGAATGCAAATATAATATTTTGATTTTATTTATAATTAATAAGCGTAAATAATTATTTCACATAATAATTTTTTATTTTGAACAAAAGTTTTAAAATATATTGTTTTAAGTATTAATATTTTCTTAATTTTATGGTTTTATATTTTTATTTGGTTTTTATGCATTTAAAATTTTTTTGAGACAGTTAGTTTGATATGACAAAATATGTTAAATATTTTGTAGTTCTACTCATGGTTATTATTTTTATATGTCTATTGAATTGTTTACATTTTTAATCAAAACTCAAAAATTAATATTCAAAAATAAAGTTTAATTATATCAAAAATATAGCTTAAATAGAAGTTAAAATATAGCCTAAATAGAAGGTAAAACTAATGGTTGTAAAATATATTTTATTCATACATTTGTACAAAAATATAGTGCAAATAGAATATGAATATAAATTAAAAAATTAAGTCAAATCAATAACTATTTAAATACAATTATAAGTTATATGTACGTGAAATATGAAAAAAATCATTTAGTAATAATTATGAATAAAAACTCGTTATTCTATAGCATGTTATACTATTTTTATATAGAAATGATAGACATACAAAAGATAAGTTTTTAGAATTAAATAAATACATAATTTTGTGTTTTAAATTGTTTCATAGGGTTTGAAATATTTTTTTTTAATTTGGGATTAAGATTCTGAGTTTTGAGTTCATTTAAATCAAAAGTATATTTTAAATATGAGCTGTGGTAAACAATATTAGGCTCAAGTATTAAGATCAGGCTCCACAAGCTGAAGAAACTTGTCGAGATAGAGAGTAGTAAACATTCAAAACCTGTGTAACATTTTTTTTAAAAATTGGGTGAGATATAAGAGAACTAATGAAGTCAATTACTTTGTAAATATAAGTTTGATTAGTAAAAATAAACACACAATAACTAGAGGAATCATTTCTGATTTTTTATGATTATTTTTAATGTTATGCATAATTTTATAATTAAAATTTATTGAAAATAATATATATATATATATAAGATATTTTAAAAATGTACTTGGATAATAAATTTTATTTTTGTTTGACATTTCGATTCAAACTAATCAAATAAGAAAATTGATTCAAAATAAGATTATTTGGCAAGCAAAATAAGTTTAGTTAAATCATTATTTTAATTAAGAATAAAATTCCAATTTTTTGTTAATGGCGCATAAGCAAAACAACTTTTCAATGTTTCTCTTTTAGCACATAGATAATTTTATATAATTATATTTTTCACTAATATTAGCGATCATTTTTGAATTGTTATATTTAATTTTCTAACATCAATATATATTTTTAATAAATTTGAAATTATTATAATTATTATTTTATTTATTTCATGGGTAATTGACTAATTTAGTATTAAATAATGTTTTACTGACTAAATTAGCATCCCAAATCTAAACTCACACAAATAGCATTTTTTCAAATGAACAAAACTAAAATAACCTTATTTATCTTTAAACTTAATCTTTTGCAAAATGGGGGATCGAACATTTGTCCACTATATAAAAGGAGTGTGTAACCAATATATTATAGTAACTAATTGACATAAAACCATTTTGTTTAGTATATATATATATATGTTTTTAGTTTAAATAGCAAAAATTTTATATAAGCTCAGGGGAGGAGGGGGGTCGAACCTTGGACCAATTGATAAAAGAAGGAGAATGTAATCAATACACTACTGTAATTAATCAACATATAACCATTTTGTTTATTATATATATATATATATATATTTAGTTTAAATAGCAAAATTTAGGAACGGGACGCTATTGCAGGAAAAACCTAAAGATTCAATCTTATATCTAATTGTGTTGGGTTCAAGTTTTATTACATTTTCCAATCTTATATCTAGTTGTGTTGAACATTGTTATGTTTTTGTTTATGATTTGTATTTGTGATTGTTGAATGTTGATAAACATTGTTCTTGATGTTTTTTTGGATAAACATTTCTTGGTGTTGTTAATTAATCCTATGCAATTTCACGTTTTATAAAGGCATTCCTAAAACATAAGAGATAATTCTTAAATTTGCATAAGGTATTCCTAAATTATGTATAAAATATGAATACTAAACTAAATTCAGTAAAGAGTTCTTCATATTAAGGAAATCTTATCTAAATAAAATAATTAAATTAAACGGAAAAAATTGGAAAATGTAATGAAAGGGATTGAACCATGTACTATTAATTTTAATAAGAACTTGTTGTAACCAATACGCTACAATAGTCAATTAGCATAAATCCCTTGTTTAATATATATCATGCTGTTCAATTAAAATATAAAAAATTATATGAGCTTAAGGGGATTGAACCTTGGACATATGTGTAAAATAAGGAGTGTGTTGCCAATACGTTGTGGTAGCTAATTGATATATAATCATTTCTTCTAGATAAATTAGGTTTTCACCCTTGTTTTAATTGGAGGATAGTAAAATATTTTCTAATTGGTTAAAATGTTATACTAGTGAATTTTGATATTGAGTGTTATATTTAGGGGTGGGTTTTCGGTGAAAACCGAAAAAACCAAACCGACCGAACCGACCGAACCGAAATTTTCGGTTTCGGTTTTCGTTTAATTTTAACCGCTAAACCGATCGGCTAAATAATTAATTTTATTTGGTTTACATTTTGGTTCGGTTCGGGGATACCAAACTGATCGGTTTTCCTAAACCGAAAATCGGCTGACTTATATAAGAGAAAAATCGGGTTTGGCAAACCCTAATTTTTCAGAGAAAAATCGCAAACTTCCTCCTTCTCTCCAGCGGTGGATCTAGTAGATCGGATCTACGATTCTTCTTCAGTTCTTCTTCTACAACTTTTTTGACAGAAACTACTTCTTCTTCTTCTTCTTCTTCTCCTCCTCCTCCTCTTTCTCATCCTTCTCCTTATCGGCTATGACTTTCTCTTTGGTGAGTTCTCCTCCTCCTCCTTTTTTAGATTCGCCTAGGTGTATTCTGGATTGTTGTTGTTGTTGTTTTAGATTCGCTTTTCCATCTCTTTATGAAGGCTTTGTTTTTGACCCGAGCATTGAGCATAGTAAACTAATAATAACATATGTTATACATAGCTGGATCGGTGTTGGTGATGGACAATATGTTTGTGTTATTGTAGACAATATGTTTGTGGTGAAGTCCCTACAGAAGTGTAGACAAATGGATGTTCAGAGGCCAAATGTTGTAAACGTAATGGTCTCTTCATTTTCACAAAATAAGAAGCCTGGTAAAGCAATAAGACTTTTTACTCGAATGATTCGGGAAGGTTTGAGACCCGATGAGTTTAGTGTATGCAGTTTGTTAAGTGTGTTAGATAGTTTGAGTTTAGGTAAGCAGATTCACAGTCTCACCCTTAAAAGTGGGTTGGTCCTTGATCTCACTGTTGGAAGTTCTCTTTTCACATTATATTCAAAATGTGGTAGTTTGGAAGAATCTTTTAGTTTATTCCAGGAGATACCTGTTAAAGACAATGCCTGCTGGGCTTCCATGATTTCTGGTTACAATGAGTACGGTTATATAAGAGAAGCTATTGGACTATTTGGCCAGATGTTGGCTGATGGGACTATTCCTGATGAGAGTACTCTAGCTGCTGCTCTAACTGTGTGTGCTTCTCTTCCTTCTCTGCCAAGAAGTAAAGAAATACATGGGTACGCGTTAAGAGCTCGAATTGACAAAGGGATGCCTCTTGGTTCTGCATTAGTAAACACATATTCAAAGTGTGGCTCACTACAGTTGTTTTGGTTTTATGCAGGAATTGGAGCATTAACCGGATAAACCGAAATTAACCGGATAAACCGAAATTAACCGGATAAACTGAAATTAACCGAAGTTAACCGAAATAAACCGAAATAAAAAGTGAAAAACCGAAATAAACCGTAATAAACCGAAATAACCCGATAAAAATCTAAATTTAAATTTGTTAAACCGAAAATAAATTAAATTTCGGTTTAATTCGGAACGGTTTTATTTACTTAAAACCGAACCGATTAAACCGATAAAAAAACTGAATCGAACCGATTGTTAAAAAAATTTCTTTTTCGGACATTTTTTTCTCAAACCGAAAAACCCGAAAACCGGATAAACCGACCCGGATAAATTTTTTTCTCAAACCGAAAAACCCGAAAACCGGATAAACCGACCCGAAAAATTCAGGCCTAGTTATATTTGTCACTAAAATCTAATTTATTGTTAATATAAGGTATTTCTCTTATTTCATTATATATGTTATTAAACTTGGTCTGTTAAATATTTATATTTTTCTAAATTGTGTTTAGAGACATAAACATTAACCGTGATTTCTTGTTAGTTGATGAAATTAATTTTTTTGGCAATAGATTCACCAAACAATATAATATTAAAAAGAATAGCATTCTTCTAAGATTTTCTTTCAAATATAACACCATTAATTTAAGTTTATAAAATAATATAAATTTAATATCAAAATTTTAAAATTTATTTTAGTAAAGAAAAATATTAAACCCTAAATTTGAAAAAGAAACCAAAATATAATATTTTAATTATATTTTTAATTTATGTATGGTAAATATTTATTTTTAAAAAATAATTTCTATTATTTTAAAGTTTTAAATTTACAATGTTAAATTTGAAATAAAAACTAAAAAATGTACTGTTTTAAAGTATTATTCAAAAGAATTAAAAAAAAATTATGGACGTGAAACATAAGTAAAAAAAGAGCCTTCAATGTTTTTTAGTTTATTTTAGATTATAGTCCATCATTACAAAATTGATTAATCATCAAAAGGTTACCTTTTGTTTAATGATATTTGTTGGAAAGTTGTTTGTCGCAAAATGCATGATGTATATAGTTAGATTAGATAGGATTGCATACTAATTCACCAAGAAAAAAAAAATTATGTACAAAAGTTTTGCATAGAGTCTAAGTTAGGGTTAGTATCGCCGATCACTTTCTGTAATAAAAAAAACCAAAAATAATATACAAATTATTATTACTTTTTATTTAGCCTAATCTGATGTAGATTAAACAATGATATTACATTAGAAAAGGTAAAAAGAATCCAAAGAAAATCATAGTGGATTACAATACAATTGAGCACTAAAAATGAATTAGAATATCACATTTATAAAGGATAAAATAGAAAGAAAAATCTTTTTTCGTTTGCTCATCGTCAGAAGTTACATCAATGGTTGTAATTAACATTACGATTGCGGTATATGTTGTTCATTTGTCTATCGATGTCAGTTGTAATTGCGGTTGATCGCAAATTTTTAATCGCATTGTTGTTTTAATTAGTGGTAAAAAAATACGATGTAATACGTAACGTTTGACCGTTGCGATTGATCGCATATAATTACGACAGTTAAACGAACAATAATCTATCGCAACTGCAAAAAGGTGTATTTGACAAACAAAGATAACTAAAATAAAACAGCTGGTTTAATAAATGTGTATATATATGAAGATGAATCACATATTTTGATATATTTATGTACATTCATCAATCTATTTTCTTAATTTCTTCATTGAAAAAATGATTGATTAAAGCTCAATTTTCATGTTTTGAGATTCATGGTTGGAGTTATGTGTCACACCCATCTCTACAATGCTTTGTAAATCTTCTTCACTAAACATCTGATACTGAAAAAAAGATATAAAAAATGTTATAATCATCCAATTATATAAAAATGGAATCAAGGAAGAAAAACTATAAAAAAAAATAATAATAATATAAACCTGAGAAATTGAGTCTGTGAATTGGGTAAGTGAGTTGATAGGATTCTGAAGCATCAAACTGGTTGAAGAAAGATTAGAATGTAACTGTGAATTATTACTATAATTAGTATAATTATTAACTTGATGATGATTATGACTTGAAGACTCTGTTATGAATCTGTTGCTGCTTGATGGAATCATCTGCAAAAATTTCAATTTTTTTATTCTTTGACAAATTAAAGATTTAAAAAAATTGAAATAATTAATGAACACTTGACAAAAATAGAATTTTTTTAAGTTTTTGTTCCAAATATAGTACCAATAATTTAAATTTCCAAACTATCACAAGTTTAATATTAAAATACCTTAAAACTTGTTTTTAATAAACAAAAATTAAACCATAAATTAAAAAAAAGAACTCAAATAAAATATTTTATTATATTTATAATTTATTTATGTTATTTTTGGAATTTTAAATTTAAAATGTTAAATATAAAATAAATTTTTTAAAAAGTACTATTTTTGAATATTACTCATAATTAATTATCATTATTAATATTTAAGGTGACTTACAACATCCTTTGACACAAAAGCTTCCATGTTAAATTCCAGCTTAGTGTCGTTTATTGATGATAATTTCATTGACAAGAACTGTCATTATTAATTTAAAAAAAATATTAGTAAAATTAATTATAAATAATTAAATTCATTAATTAAGAAAATTTAAATAAAATAATAATAATACCTCAACTTGTCTTTGTAATGATTGTACATAGTTTATAATTTCATCAAGCATTAATGCTTTTCCAGTAACCTTTCACAATATTAAATAAAACGACATTAATTTCTTAATTAAATTCAAAACTCGAATTAATCAAATAACAATAATAATAATCTAACCTTATTGCATCCAGGCACAAGATCTTGAAGTAATTTCATCCTTTCACCTATTTTCTCCCTTCGTACCTAAATACATTATTTAAAATCCAAATTTTGTAATTAATTAATATTAATTTAAAGGGAAATCATATAAAATAACACTATTTTAAATTTTTGTTCCAAATATAACACTAATCATTTAAATTTTTAAAAATAATACAAATTTAATATTAAAATAATTAAAAATCTTATACTAATAAAAAATTTAAATTCTAAACTGAAAAAGTGAATTCAAACATTATATTTTAATTTTATTATATTTTATTTGAAGTAAATAATTATTTTTACATAATAATTTATGTTATTTTAAAATTTTTACTTTTAATGTAGATTTGAAAAATGAAATTTAAAAAAGAGTAATACTATAAAATAGCATCATTTTAAATTTATCTTACAAATTTACCATATTAAAACTAAAATTCCCAAAATAGCACAAATTATTATGTGAAAATAATTATTTATTTTAAATAAACTATATATAAAATTAAAACATAATGTTTGGATTTATTTTTTTTCAATTTATGGTTTAAATTTTTTATTATAAATAAGATTTTAATTATTTTAATATTAAATTTATGATATTTTTGGAAGATATATTTGAAATAAAAATTTGAAATAATATTATTTTATTCAGTTATCCATTAAAAATATTATTTTAAAATATTATTTTCAATTTTAACTATAGAATTTAATTACTAATTTTTTAGATAATTAAGAGAAATTAGTTTTAATAATAGGAAATAATTACTCTTTCGGCGAGACTGTGACTATCTGTGGCTTGGCCTCGTCGAGCTCGAACATGAATGTAATCTTTAGGAGGCTCAGGTGGTTTTGTATTATTGCTTTTGTTTATTTCTTCTTCTTCTTCTTCTACTTTCTCTCTTCTCCTTTTTCCTCTTTTTTCTTCTGAAATTTTGCTTCCTTTTACATACCATTCTTCTTTCCTTTCCGCCGTCTGACAAATTGTAAAATATTCAAAAACGAATTATTAAAGCAAAATCTGACTTTTCACATAACACGATTATTCCAGTAACCTATTATTAACAAAAATATCTTATTTATCAAATTTACATATGATTATTTTATTGAATTATAAATAAATATACAAATAAAAATTTAATAAAATAATTATAATATATATCATTCTTATTAATTATATTCATTTTTTATTTATTACACGAATTTATACGAATAAATATATTTTCATATATACTATTTTGGTTTTCTTTTAACTAGATAAACTATATTTTTCTTTCCTAAACTACACAAATTTCATAAATTATTATAATTACACAAATTTTATTAATATTTACATATTAAATTGGAATTAAACTTGGTTTTAATTCGAAAATATGATTTTAACTTGCATTTATTTCAAAGTTAACATCATATTTTCGAATTAAAATAAAGTTTAATAGCGATTATCAAAATTTGTGTAGTTACAATGATTTATGAAATTTGTACAGTTTATATAAGAAAAACACAACTTATAAAACTAAAACAAGATTTAAAAATTACATATATAAATAGATTTATTTGCATAAATTCATATAGTAGACGAAAATAAATCTTTATTAATTTGGTTAAAAATCAAATATTTTTAATTAACCAAAAAATATAAAAAATAATTATTTTTATTTTTCTAATTTATATATATAATTTAATATTTAAAAAACTTTTAAATAAAAATAAAAATTATATAAATATCTAATTTATATTTATTAATGAATAATATTATATAATTTACTAATATTTTTATAGAAACCATTCATATTTTTTTTTGTCACATAAACCCTTCGAATCTTGATAAGCTGCGGAAGATTTAGAAAATTATATACTTTCCGGGAAAATTTGAGATGTTTCGGAACTTTTTCCGTGAAAAAATTTGAGACTTCCCGGGAAAATTGATGTACCTTTGAGAAACTGGGAGATGGGGAAGCGGTGGAAATGGGATTTTCCTTAGATTTCCCTTTAGATATATATTTTCTTTTCCGGGAAAATTCGCCGGTGGGAATCATTGGTCTGGAAGAAGCAGATCCGAGTTGCGGAGAAACAAGGGCTTTAAGAGCTGGTGTGCTACAGACACGTGGCAACTTCCTGGACTTGGTGATGTTGTTAATTGGGAGATTCGAGTTGGTTCTTCCATTGATTCTCCGGCTACCAAAACAAGAGAATCTCGCTGCCCTCTCCGCAAATCCTGGATCGCCTGCAAATTCCGTCAACGGCGTCGTTCTATTCATCATTGGAGGCGGAGAACTCATGGGAGTTCCGTAGCACGAGGCGGAGCGAGAGAATTTCCCACCGTAGATCTCATTCTCACCTGAACTATTCCCGATGTTCCCAAGTTTTCCGATGAGTTCTCGTATGATGAAACAGTCATTGCCGTCGCCTCCGCCAGAAAAATTGGAATTCGACAGGGTTGGAGAAGAGACAAGAGAGCTCAAAGCAGAGTCGAAGATGCTCTGTTGTTGTTGTTGTTGCTCCGTTGACTTTTCCCACAGAAAACAATCTTCCGGAGACGAATTTCGAGTGAGATTTGGATCCATTAACGCCCAATTAAGCATTGCCGACGAAGAAGAAGACGGTGGTTCAAATTGTACTGCCATCTCCAGCTCTGTGTTCATAAACAGCTTGTTTTCCATTCTCTCAGTTTCTTAACAAAACACAATCAAAGATCTAAATTCTAGAAAGATCCTAAATTAAGCAGAAAATAAGTCGAAATTCACATGAGAGATTCTTCAAACAGGAGAAGAAGATGAACGTAAATGGTAAGGAAATGCTCAAATGGTCGAAAGTGGTTTATATAGTTGTATAAAATATACATTACAATAAATTATGTTTTTATCAATAATGATTTTAAAAAATGAGTATAAAATTAATATCATATTGTGTGTCGCACCGTAAACGGCGGAGATTAGGAGTTGTTGCCGGGCCTTTGACGTTGAACGATATAGATTAATAATTTGTAGTTAACTTTTACAATATCAATATAAGCTTCTACATGAACGTCAAATTAATGTCTTCTACAGTTAGTAAGAACCGCGACCGCAACTTGCACATCACCCATAAACCCACCACACCCTGTTGATTAATACAGAGTGGATGCGGGTTTGAAAAAATTAATTCGTGGATTTCGTTGGTAAAAAGATTTTATAGAAAAAAATCCAAAACCCACCGCAGGGCAGATCAGGCGGCGCAGATTAGGCAGGGCGGATCTGATCCGCTTGACATGCCTAATTGCAAGCGTGAAAAGCATATGACAATGAAGTTTTGTTTGTTTGGTCGTCGTAGGTAGTTGTGGTTGCGGTCAATATTGCGACTGTGGTTGTGATCAATATTACGGTTGCAGATGCGGTGAATATTACAGTTATGGTTGTGATCAATATTATGGATGTGGTTACGGTATATATTGTTCATTTGTTTGTCACCAATAGTTGTAGTTATGGTTGATCACAAATTTTTAATCGTATCACTATTTTAATCAGCGCTAAAAAATATATTAACTATAACTGATAAATAAACAACGATCTACCGCAGCTGTAACCATATTTTTCTACTATTGACAAACGAAAATAACTTAAATTTGTTTTCTTTGGATTAATTTGGATGAGTGACAAAAAAATGATGAATAATTTAGTGTTTATGAAAAAATACTGTGCAATCAACTGTTCCTTCTTTTATTAATCCAATCTTGTTTTTAATGACTTTTTTTTTCTCTTTCGTTTTTTTCCGTTGTTTATTTGTTTTCATCTTTAATCATATTACTAGATTTATACTCACGCCATGTGTGGGAAAAAAAATTCGTAAATTATATTTTATTAATAAGTATAAATTAAATATTTATATAATTTTAATTTTTATTTAAAATTCATTTTAATATTAATTTTTGTATATATAAATTAAGAAAGAAAAAATAATTATTTTTTATGAATTTAATAGTATTTTTT
>JAEVFF010000019.1:781426-934458 GCA_018901945.1 Pugionium dolabratum
GATAATAATGATGATGATGGTTCTTGGATGGAGACATGCAGTGTCAGTGCCAAGGAATCTGCAGAGAAGGTTGTGTACTGATGATGTGGGCCTTTCATTGGCATGCGTGAAGAACAATACTTTTCTTGGAGATTCTGAGCTTTCAGTTTAGTTGTTCCCTCTTTTAGTATTTTCATATCTTCATCATCTGCAATAAACACACAAACATGAAACCCAAAACTCACCAAGCATCAATAAAATCTCCCTATAGAACTTCCAATCTGGTTAACTTTTGTGTTTTCTCTCTATGCTCATAAGCTCTCCATACTAAGTATTGTATTACAATAGGAAAATTGCAAGAGAAGTAGTAAGAAGACACGAACCAGGAGAAAGATTGAATCTTTTGTGATCAGCAATAGATTTATGAGTAGACCCATTGAATCTTTTGATGTAACAACATGATTGTTGCTTATATTTCCTTGCCATGAGGACATGCCAATGATTCTTTAAGGCATTATCTGTTCTTCCATTGAAAAGCTTAGCAATCATAGCCCATTTGTTACCAAATGCTCTGTGAGCTGCAAGTAATCTCTCTTCTTCTTCATCACTGAAAGCTCTCTTGTTGATCCTTGGGTCTAACTGGTTAAACCACCTCAATCTGCAACTCTTGCCTTCAAAAACAACCCAAAGAAACAAGGAAGAAATAACACATTTCTAACTTCAAAATTCTTTTGGAAATAGCATAAGATAAGACTTCCTTTTCTGTTAGAAGTGTTGTTTCTTTTTACCTGTTCTTCCTTGCATATTCTCTGCAATGTGATTCCAGTTTTGAGGACCATAAACCGCTACAAGTTCCATGAGCTTATTATCTTCAGAAATTCTCCAATGTCCTCTACTACAAACCCTAGAATCATTCTGCGGTTTCTTCTTCTTCTTCAATTCATCATTCTCTTTCTGCATTCTTCTTTTATTATAGAACTCTTCCACTGTTGCAGATATTCCTCTGCAATGGAGATCAAAAGGATATTAATCCCATTTAAGTCTTCTCTGAGTCTCTCATATATACATACAGAGAGATACATATGTATATTTATAGAGGCATGTGTTGTTTTGATTTGGTGATGGCTATGTTATCGTATGTAATCTTTTTAATTGCCAAAAATGGAAACTTGAGGAGAGAGAAGAACAGTTCTGAGGAGAGAGAGTATGTAAAATGGAAATAGACAGAGACCCCCACGCATACATCTTTCATGGTTTCTCTGTTAAGAACAGTTTCAGTTTTCTGACATCACTTAATTAAAACAAAAAACT
Organism: Pugionium dolabratum; assembly: GCA_018901945.1. NCBI lineage: Eukaryota > Viridiplantae > Streptophyta > Magnoliopsida > Brassicales > Brassicaceae > Pugionium > Pugionium dolabratum. Next base: position 782,717 of record JAEVFF010000019.1, read on the forward strand.
TGTTTGAATATTTTGTCACCTTATCTTCTTTCCTCTCACGCTTTACCATTCTTTAAAATATACCATTTCCTTGTATATGTATAAATGTTAGTATATAAGAACAGAAATATGCATAACCATTTTTAGATATAATTCAAATATAGATATGGATATGCAATCTTTACTTTCAAATATATAATAAACTAGATTTATACTCGCGATCTAGAGAAAATATTCATACACTAATATAATTATTTATTTAATTAAAAATAAATTAGATATATACATAATTTATATCTTATTTAAAATATTTTTTTCTAAAATTTGTAATACTGATTATACAAATGAAATAGTCAAATGAAATCCATTTGTATAGACAATTATACAATTTGATTTAAATTATCTCTATATTGGATAAACAATACTATTAAATAAAAAAAAAATTATAGATGTGATCAATATTCAATTAAAATAAATTTTTGTTTTATATTTTATCTAACTAATTTTTTAAAATCTATAATATTTTATTTTATATTGTGTTTATATTTTATGTCAACATATTATGAATCTATATATAATAAATATTTGTCTAGTGACAGTTTTCGTAAATATTTTAATAAATTATGTCTTATGTAATATTTGTTTTAACATGCTCTAATACTGTGACACTAGATTTATACTCACGTCATACGTGTAAAAAAATATTCACAAACTATATATAATATTGTTATCAGTAAATATAGATTAAATATTTATATAATTTTTATTTTTATTTAAAATTATTTTAATATTAATTTTTGTATATGTAAATTGAGAAAAATATAATTGATTTTTATATATGTAATAGTATTTTTAGTTAGTTTAATAAAATATATTAGTTATTAACCAAATTAATAACAATGACATATATTGTAATTATTCTAATACTTTAAGTCCATTTATATATTTATTTGAAATTCACTGTACTGTACTGATGACACGTCAACATGATATTTTTGTTAATAACACGTCAGAGTTATTTTCTTAAAATATTTATCAAATAATATATTAAAAATATTAATGTAGCATATTTATAAATCACACATAAATATGAGATGTTTTTGTTAAAAATATTTTTCAATTGATATATTAGGGATATGATTAAATCCAACGAATCATAAACTCATAATATCATTAGTTTTATATCTTAATTAGTGTTCTACCGTTTTACATGTGAATCCAAATTGTAGTTATATTATAAGAAAATTAACTACAAAGTTAAAAACTCGTTTTACAAAGATATAGTTTATACACCATCCAATTTTAAGTTTTTTTATTCATAATTTTAAGTTTTCGATCATACAAAATGCAGGTTTTAATTTTTATTCCAAACTGATCATATAAAAGAGGAAGATTTACTAGAATAACCTAATAAATATTAAACATTATCAAAATAACCTATTTAAGTTTTTATATATTTTTATAAAACAGTTTTTCTATTTTATCCTTAATCATATTGTTGATTTTTATCTATGAGTATTAATGATTATCTAATTAATATATATATATGATAATATTTTTAAAAAATTTTAAAAAAACAAATCAATTATTTCCTTAATTAGATAACAATTTTTGTAAACAAGTATCTTCACTTTTATGTGACACTTCTTAAAAAAAACTAGGTAACTCTTTTTTTCTTTTGTATTTGTTAACAATAAAATTTTCAACAACAACAAATAAGTCCAACGAAATTATCATATATACAATTTGTTGTATCAATTCATCAGGTTATATATAAAATTTGGTAACATATTTTTGTGTTTACATTTGATTCTAATTTGCAGACTTTTTAGATAGTTTCACAAATATTTCGGCAGATTTAAATAGTAGTATTCTAACTTACTAGTTTGCCATTTTTTTGGCAGACTGTTCCAAAGTCTTCTAAACTTATCAACAGACTTACTTTTATATCTGTTCTGTTGTTTTTTGGTAGACTCTGACAAATATTTTGGCAGACTCTAGCAAATATTTTGGCAGATTAAATAGTATTTTCTAATCTACTAGTTTGTTGCTATTTTGGCATACGTTTCCAAAGTCTTCTAAATTTATCTGTAGACTACATGTGTATCTGCTAGTCTACTATTGTTTTGGGAGACTTTAAAAAATTCTAGCAAATATTTTGGCAGACTCTGGCAAATATTTCGACAGATTTAAATAGTAGTCTTCTAGGCTACTAGTCTGCTGCTCTTTTGGTATACGTTTCCAAAGTCTTCTAAATTTATCTGCATATTACATTTGTATCTGCTAGTCTGCTATTGTTTTGGCAGATTTTAAAAAAGTCTGAAAAATATTTTGACAGATTTAAATAGTAATCTTCTAATCTACTAATCTGCCATTTTTTGGTAGACCATTATAAAGTTTTTTAAATTTATCTACATACTTATTTTTCTATCTGCTAGTATGTTATTCTTTTGGTAGACTTTTAGATAGTCTAATACATATTTCGGTAGATTTAAATAGTAGTCTTCTAGCCTACTAGTTTGTCGTTCGTTTGGCAGACATTGCCAAAGTCTTCTAAAATTATCTGCAAACTTACTTTTGTATTTGCTAGTCTACAGTTCTTTTGGCCGACTTTTAGAAAGTGTACAAATATTTCGGTAGATTTAAATAATCTTCTAAATTCTAATCTACTAGTGCACCATTCTAAAATTAATTTTTCATCTAAAATACGTTATCTCTCATCTAAAATCAAAATTTCAGTGACTAAACTATTAATTACAAACACGGTATAAAAAACAAAAAGATATAGAATTTTTGTTTTTTGCTCCAAAAACATTGGTTTTTGTTCAACAAAAAATTTCCTCTCGATCTACACGATCTAAAAGAACCCATGAAGAATCAAATCATGTTTTTACCATCATGCTTAACATACTTTTATCGTTAAAATCAAATTTGAGATTTTGCTACATGGGTTTTTATACATTGCTAAATTCCCAAAATCAATTTTCTTTAATCTAACAAAATTGTCAACAATTTTAGTTTAAAAATAGAAACCAAAAACTTTGAAGAGCCATCCGTTCCTTTCATATCAATCAAATAAGTAAATTGAGATATACATTTTGAATAGAAATCTATTATAAAATTCAAATCCAAACCAAAGTTTGAGAAGAAACAAATAAAACAACCATCAACTCACCTTCAATAACAAAATAAAAAAAACACCAAATCAAAACTAGTAATTATTCATACAACGGCTAACAATAGTTTTTATTTAAAAAATTTAGGGCATTATACCAAACATATCTTTGGTTTTTATGATTAAAAGTAATTATAAAATAATAATTATTTTTTGTAAAATATAAAAACGAATTTACCACAAAATTAGGTAAATGGTAATATTTCTTCGAGGATCTCCGAGAAGTATGATTAGTAGGTTATATGAGTACTAAAAAAATTGATGAGTTATTCTAGATATTTCTAAAAAAGATTAGGTTATAATAGATAATTTTTTCTATAAAAAATCTATAACATATATTTTTCTACAATTTTAAGGTTCTTAGCATAGAGATGGTGCTAAATATTGACACCTTTTAACTCAAGTTCAACATTTATATTCATCCTTTTAATAGTTTTATGTTTGGTTTTATGTATTTTCTATTATCTTATACTCTTTAAAATTCACAATATCGTTTTCCCCTAAGTATATACCATTTTTTATTGAATATTGGAATATTATATTGGTAACTCACTAAAATAGCAGTTTTTTAAGTTTTTGTTCGAAAAATAGAATTATTAGTTTAATTTTCTAATAATAGCACAAATTTAATATTGAAATACATTAAACTTCATTTTATTAAAAAAAAATAAATCTTAAATTGGACAAAACGAACCTAAATATAATTTTTTAAGTTTATGTATATTTTATTTACAATAAATAAGTATTTTTTTATATAACTATTTATGCTAATTTTGGAATTTTAATTTTATAGTGTAAGATTTGGAACAAAAACTTTAAAATATGTTATTTTAGGTTATTATTCATATTATATATATATAATTGATAATTAATATTTGTTTTTTCATTATTTAAGTGTTTGCATGATACTATTATGCAGTAATATAAGATAATTTTTAAAATATTATTTCTGTATTATAATTTACCTCGGTAAAATAATTTTTGAGTCCACCATTACCCGCCATTATATCTTTAAGGTTAAATTTTAATTATTGTTCTACCGTTTTATATGTGAATCAAAATTTCCATTTTACTACTTTTTAAGAAGATTAACTACGCAAGTAGAAATTTTGTAAAACGCCAATTTTGGTTTTACTTATGAAAACAAAACCAACATAATTTTTTCAAAAATATCACTATTTAATATAAGCAGTTGACTATCCTATCTTTAAGTATATTCAATCTACCTAATGCAAAAAAATTCACATCATTTATAAAGAGATTTATAAAATATCACTACCAGAAATATGACGTTTAGCAACGGCGAGATCAGTTGCTAAACTATTGTTACATAGCGTTAGCGACGAAGTTGCGTTAAATGTCAATTCAATGTTAAACCGTCGGCATAATTGTTCAATTCGACGTTAAACCGTCGGCATAATCGTTCAATTCGACGTTAATCTCATGTTAATATAGTTAGAAAACAAATTCGACAATAATTCAATGTAATATATATATGTTGGTATATCGACGTTAATTTACATCGGATTACAAACAGATAACAAGCCGTAATATTGATTGGTATTTTGACGATAAATTCCGACGAGTTATCGATGAATTTACGATTGGTTCAAATAGTGTACTAACGTTGGTAATCTTCGTTATATATTTATTTATTATTTATATACTTATTTGAAATTCATTATGGTGATTACACGTCAACATGATATTTTGTTAATAATACGTCAGAGTAAAATTATGTTTTTAAAAATATTCTTCAAATAATATATTAGAAATACGTGAAAATTATTCAAAAAATAATATATTTGTCCAAAAACTTGATTTAATGCTATTATATGATATTTCTCTCTGGGTAGTATTTTTGGTTTAAATTTAGTTTTAAAATTTAATTTAGTTATATGATATTTTAAAGAAAAAATAATAATATTTTAGAAAGAAATTAATAGTATTTTTAGAAAAATAAATTAAACTATTTTTAGAAAAATAATTCTATTCCAACTAAACTCTTTCACTTTAATTCATACCATTAAGTATGTAGAGTGTCTCCAACTCCTTGAGATCGGTATCATACTCAAGCCAATCAAGTGGTTTCTTGATCAGTTGTAGAAGATCTTTGGAGTCCATTATGAACCTATTACAAAATCGTTGAGTTTTCTACAAACAAGTCATTGTCCGGATAAGGATACAGAGCTCCATATGAAAGAGAGATACCCCTCTGTAAACTCCCTGCATGCCAAAAATATATGTCATTTCATCATTTAGTTTGAGAATCCAGTCTACCCGTGCTGTACGATCCTCAAGTTTCCAAGACCCATTATTTGTGGAGTCGGAAACTATATCAGTAGCCGAAAGCAATGCTTCACTTTCCCTTCACGATTTTGCTAAAATGTCTAACAATCCATATTACATTATTGAAAATCTTATCATTCCGATCTTTTTAGATGAACCATAGAATCTATGGATAACTACATGAGTTAATATCCGTTTTGCTGTTCCTCATAGATGAGTCATGATAGATTTGGTGTTGCTCATAGATGAGTCATGATAGATTTGGTGTTGCTCATAGATGAGTCATGATAGATAGTCATGATTGATTTCAAATGATAACTGTTCAGATAAAATTTAACCGATTTACATATTAACAACTCCGAAATGCTATGATCAAATATTTCGTTGAAAGATTGTCATAAATTCTAGATATTGTGTTTTTTTCAAATCTAACACACTAATATTAAAATTTTAAAATAATAAAAATTATTATTTACTTTAAATATTATGTTTAGATTTGCTTTTTAAATTTAGAAATTGAGATTTTTGACTAAAAAAGTATTTTTAATTATTTTAATATCAAATTTGAAATACAAATAAAAATACTATTTTAAAGAATTAATTCATTAGAAATCTATTAAAAAAGATACGCTTTAATTAGAAAATATCAAAAATCCAAATCAAAACTATTTTGAATTAATAGTAAATGCAAAAAAACAAACATAACTCTAAATCTAAGAAGTTACCGAAGAAAAATTCAAAGGGCAAATATCTAAAATAGCATATTTCTAAATTTTTATTTTAAAAATAACATTTAGTTTAAATTTCTAATAATAGTACAACTTTAAAATTAAAATATATTAAAACTATATTTTTTTTAAAAACTAAATCTTAAAAAAAATGAATCTAAATACGATAATTTAAGTTTATATATAATTTGTTTAAAATAAATGCTAAATTTAGAAGAAAAATTTGAAAAGATAATATTTTAAAGTTTTAATCAAATTTTCAAAATATAAATATATATTCATCAACAAATATGTTTGTAGGTAACTAAGTAAGTTTCGAATTTTTCTTTTAAGAAGAAATATGTTTGAAAATAAAATAAAAGAAAGAGTAAAGCTATGTGAAGAACAAAGAATTTCAGGAGATTACTGGCAGCAAAGACGAAAGAGAAACCCGAACAAATCGGGTCGGGTCATAAGCTGCAAAGCGGATTCCTAACTTTTGATTTATGCATATTTTCGATTAGACAAATTCCCGATTTTTCATATTTCACGGGGAAGTCTCAGTACTTATGCAATCATTCACAGCTTTTGATACTCGAATCGAACAAAATAACTACACAGAAAAAAACAAAGAGCAAAAATGAAATCAACTGAGAAGAAAGAAACGATTTGACTGTAAGTTGTTATTGAAAAGTGTCTTTTGGTAGAGACGATACCAAAGCGTATATATATAAAACTCACGATAAACCCTAATTGTGTATGGGCTTCTTATGGGCTCGTTGGGGCTATTAGTTACGGGCAAAAGAATATTTGGCCCATTGATTTATTCAGAATAGGTTTGTTGTTTCGGCTTTTTTGTTTTTTATATTTTAATATGTAATTGACAAAAAATAGTATTTTTTAAGTTTTTTTCCAAATATAATATCATTAGTTTAAAATTTTTAAAATAACATAAATTTAAAATTTAAATATTTTAACTTATTTTTAATAAAGAAAAATTAAATATTAAATTAGAAAATAACAACCCAAATATAATATTATATATATTTATAATTTATTTATGATAAATATATATTTTTTTAGAAAATTATTTATGGTATTTTTGAAATTTTAAATTTAGAGTGCTAAATTTAGAACACAAACTTAAAATAATACTATTTTAAGATATTATTCTATTTTAATTATTGCAAAATATTTTAGATTTTAGATTTTTTTAGAATATGTTCATTTTTTTGGTTTTACGTTTTCTAGTTTAGTTTTTTATGCTTAGAATTCCTAAAATGGCAAGACACACATTTTTGTTAAGTCTACAAAATATCAATAAGACAAAATCTCTCATACTCATTTTGCTTTTGACTTGGATCTTTAATTTAATTTTTTGTTGATGCAATAGATTTTAGATACAATTCTTCTCTCTATATGAAAAAGGTTCAAGTTTTTCTGTAAGATCTGGCAGGATATTAAGAGAAAAGATTCACTTGGAGAAAAGAAAAGTATGTGAAACAAGAAAAGGGATTTACCTAAACAGATTCAAAGATCAGGAAAAAAAACTGTATATGACGTCTTTAGGAGAGTCATAAGGATATAAGAGAAGGACGGTAAACGTAAGTTTAGCTAGTCCTTGGAGAGAATCGAGTGAGTGCGGTGAGTGAACAAATGAGGGTAACACAATTGTTGATGTGTAATGCTTTGTTCGTTTGTCTGCCGCAATGTCTACGGTAGAATGCTGCGGTTAAACGATGTAATATTATTATTCGTTTTATCACCACAAATTGTTACCGTATGATCTATCACAATTCTTTGATCGCAAACGATACAATTTCGCAGCTGTTAAATTTTTTTACCGTAGATATTATGATTGATTGCAGCGTTTGACCGCAGGAATCTACGGTGGTCAAACGAACAACGTTTGATCACATGACGTAACCGCAAGAACTACGGCTACGAAACGAACAACCTTTAAGTGACTTTGAATAGATTAAGAATTCTTCAGTGTCAAAAACTTAGGATAGAGTTTTTGAGTAATCCTAATTAAACAAGTTATTGTAGATTGTTTAAAAGATCTTTAATAAAGTTGTGTTTCTTTGATAGATCAAGTGTTTCCTTGTTCGACTGTGTTATATCTGTTTTTCATTTTCATCTCTAGAAAGAAACATCCGTTATAAATGTTTAACTAGATTTATAACCACGTCTTACGTGGGAAAAAATATTTACAAATTATATAATATTATTTATTATTAAATATAAATTAAATATTTATATAATTTTAATTTTTATTTAAAATTATTTTTAATATTAATTTTTGTATATATAAATTCAAGAAATAAAAATAATTAATTTTTTTATAAAATTTAATACTATTTTATTAGTTCAATAAAATTTACTATTTTAACCAAATTAATAACAATAAAATATATTATAAATATTTTAATAATTTAAATCTATTTATATATTTATTTGAAACTTAAATGTGGTGATGACACAATATTTCTATTAATAACACTTAAAGTGATGTTATTTATTTAAAATGTTCCTCAAATAATATATTAAGAATTCTTATTGCTAAGTTAAAAAAACGGGAATTGAACAAACTGTTTAAATTAATTCTTTTGGTGTATTCAGTTTTTTAATTTGCTATATTCGCAATGGTTAAAGACATAAAATTTTGCATTTGCTAGAAGTTAAGAAAAAATGAAATTTTAAATGTTGTAAATTAAATAATTAATCCAAATTTAGTTACTTTTTATTCTAGTTTTATATGAAGTTAAATGTATAATTTACAGTCTCTTACTTCCTCCAAGTTCTTGGAAAGGCAAAGGTACTGATTTGAAGGCTCTGTATTTCCCCACATTGTTCAAATGCTCATTCTCCAACCTGATTACAATATCAAACAACATAAAGACTTCACATTCCGATCAAGATATCCAAAATTGTCAATATCAGGTTTAAGTTAACAATCAAACCTGAAGAAGTTCCAAATTCCACGTCGGAAAATCTCTAAACTACCAACAATAGCAACCAATGCTCTTTTGTGTAGAAATGGAGCTTCTTTGATACCAAGGACCGTTTGCATCCATGCTAACCTCAATATCACATTCACCACCTTCATTCCAACAATCTCAATTCAGACATTAAAAACCTACGAATACGATAGTTTAAACCCAAAAAAGGTTCTTTTTGTTTTACCATGACAATGAAGTAGATGCTTTTGGTAGGGATTAAGAGTTTGTCACGAAGCCATGGGTTCTTTGAAGTTCGGTTCATGAGACCCCAATCCCTGAAAATGTCCCAATAAGTATTGAACAATGTGGCAATGCTGGATGTGGTTACAGCTACTATAAGCCAATATGTCCCTCGTTTCATCTCGAAGCTTGTCCTAGCCGCAACGGCTAAAATAGTGGACAAATACTTAAGCCCGTTTAGGCCATGACTTTTGTCTTTTTCTTCAATCATCCTCCTTATACACTGTAAAAAAATCAAAGTTTTGAACAGTTAGAAAGTGTGGTTTACCATTTATATGTTGCAAGATTAATCGTAAACCTAATATAATATTTTGAAGCAATAAAAGATGGAGATTTAATGTAAAGTATGGAATTTTTACATATGCTACACATACTTGTCTAACTAAAAAATATTTTCATCCGAACTTTTAGGATCGATCTTTTTATATCAAGTGTATTTTCACAATGCAATTAATTAGTAATGATTTTAGTTTAAATAGATATTAAACCCTATTTTAAAATATGAAATCGAGCAATTAAGATAGATTTAACCGTTAACCAAACTTAAATTAAAACCATAACCCGCAGTTACATAGACAATGCCCTAATTACCCCTAAAAACATTTGGAAAAACGGAATTAGAGCCATTCATGTCGGGTCGGATGTTCATACGAGTTGGATATTTGTAAACACAATTTGGATTATGGTGTATATTGAAATTCGGTTAAGGGCTAATCAATCTTAGTTGTTCGATTTCTATATTGAAAATAGTTTTAAAACTTATTTAAGTAAAAAGCATTATTAACTAATAGCGTTGTTGAAATACGCAAATATAGAAAGATTGGATAGTTTACAAAAGTGTATAATTGGTTTGTGTAGCTAGTTGAAGATTCTAAAGTTCCGACGGAAATTTTATATTTTGAAGCATTAAGAGTTAGGGTTTTAATGTAAGAATAAGTGTAATGGGTTTGATGTAAAATACAAATCTCTAATATATTATTTAAAAAAATATTTTAAGAAAATAACTTTATCCTAACGTGTTATTAACAGAAATGTCATGCTAACGTGTCATCACCACAGTGAGTTTCAAATAAATATAGAAATAGATTTAACTTACTAGAATAATTACAGTATATACCATTATTATTAATTTGGTTAGAAAATCATTATATTTTATTAAACTAATTAAAAGTACTATTAAATTCGTAAAAATAATTATTTTTCTTTCTTTAGTTTATATATATATATATATATATATATATATATAAACTAATATTAAAAATAATTTTAAATAAAAGTTAAAATTATATAAATATTTAATTTATATTTAGTAATAAATAATACTATATAATTTGCGAATATTTTTTCCCATGTATAGCGTGGGTATAAATTTAGTATATATATATATATATATATATATATATTGTCTTGAAAATTTTAAAATCCAAAGATTTGATATTCTTTATCTTTTGAAATAGCAAAAGTCTCGAATTTGATGTAAAGTCCGAATTTTGCATTGTTTTGAAACTTAAAGAGTTGCAATTGGATTTTAACATATAAGTTTTCTTAAGTACCTGAGCGAAGCGAAACCAGTAAGGAATGATGGCAACGACAAGATAAAGTTCATGGTAAATGTCACTATCATAACATGTGTGTGTTCGTCTCTTGTAATCTCCTCCCCATCCATAGTAGCAAACATAAAACAATAAGTTTCTGAATAACTGCACCTGTAAAACCAAAATTATATGACTTATTTGAAGGAAAAAATGACTGATAACCTAATGCAAAACCCAGCAATTTGCTACCTGACTTGTCAATTGATCAGCCAGGAAGAAGTCTGGGAGGATAACCTGTGAAAAGAAAGCATTCTCACAAAATATATTAACATCTTTTCAATAAGAAAAACGTAAAAATACAAAGATTTCTTGGATTAAACATTACCTTGTAAAGAGGACTTAAAAGACAACGAAAAACACATCCAATGAAGAAATATCGGCTTGATCGATATATTATATTGAATGGACAAAACAATGTCAACATCAAACACTGCAAACATAACAAAACCAAAACATGTTTATAGGTAAAAGTATTGTTAGAGAGATGATCAAGTATCTAGTTTTGGTGATTTCATAATGTACTAGAAAATTATCTATTCCAATTGAGAGGAATGCCTTATATATGGTGTAAGATTAGGAAACCATTTGAAGGTTCTTGTGTCAACATTCTCTTATTAGAGTATAAAATATCTCACATTGGAAATTGTGATATTTATACATAAGTATATAAGTTACATGGATCATTCCACTTATTTTCAATTGATTTTGAATTGAATGTCTATGTTTCCTAATATGATATCACAACCCAGAGTTAACCTCACATACGATTTCTCACAAAAACGGTTTCCCACATTCTAAATGACATGTATAAGTAGCATGTATTATCGTCGTATATTCGAGATGATAGTGCGTTATCCCGCCCATATCTCGAAGAAGCCTATTAGTTTTGAGTTCATATTTCCTAATATGATATTAGAGTACAAAGTTAACTAGACATACGATTTTTCATAAAAACGGTTTCCCACATTCTAAATGACATGTATAAGTAGTACGTATGTCGTGGTATATTCGAGATAATTGTGTGTTATTCTGCCTACACCTCGAAAAGGCCTATTGGTTTTGAGTCCATGTTTCCTAATATCTCTCTTGTTTTGCATTAGATTCATCATGTATTTAAAAAAAAAACTTACAAGGAGAAGAGCTAATGGAACAAGCTCAGTAATGACACTAAAGCTTTGGGTTCTAGGATCCATTTCCATGTCGAGATTTGAGATGACTCCTCCAAATGTTAGAACTGCTAAGCCAGAGCCTAATAGAAGAACTTCTCTATAACCAATATCGGTTTTTTGATCAAATCCAAAGATAAATGGGTAATTTACTCGATATCGACTCCAGAAATATATGTCTGCTGCATACATAAACAAATGAACCGCAACAAATCCAAACAAGCTGCGGAAAAACAACATTAGAAAGATTGTGTAATTGAATTCCAAAGTTTATATAAATATTGAAACAAACCTATAAAGAGGGAATATGTTTTCCATGTACTGATGTCTGCCTTCACTTTCTGTTAAGCCTCTTATGTGTACAAGAACTGTTATTGCAATTGCAAGAGCTACTGCGCCACCGGACAAGAAACCTATAAGTGAAAGTGACAACTTATTCTATATGAGAAAGAAAAGAATCATTCATTACAAAACCTAAAAGATATCAATTAGGTACCAAGAAAGTATGTGATTCTATGTTTCTCTCTTTTAGTTTTAGTTCTTAAACATTTCATTCCATCTCGGTGATTTCCATTAGCGAAATGCTTAATAAATGTTGCTTCAACTCTTGGCATGAGTCTCGAGACCTGAAAATGTAAATATATATAAGTCTTGTTTTAACATTTAAGATAGATTGTTATTTGTATTGATCAACCTCATCACAACTGCCTAAATAAGAATGATCCACAGTGTTAAGATAAATCTTCGATGTATTTCTTGACGTAGTCTGCAAAACATTAACACATACATAAATATCAAGAAAAAGAAACAATTACACTAACAAGATGCTTAGATAAAAAGATTTCGGGTTTACTTCCGTCAACTACACAAATTTATACGAATAAACCTATTTTCATCCGTACTTTTTGGGTCTTTCATAAGTTACATAAAATATGTTTTTCTTCCGTAAACTATATAAACTTTATAAATTATTCCAATTACAAAAATTCCGTTAATGTTTACACGTTAAATTGTTATTAAACTTTGTTTTATTTCAAAAATCTGGTTTTAATTTCAAAATAAACCTAAGTTAAAACTAGATTTTCGAATTAAAACCAAATTTACTAGCTATTTAATGTGTAAAAATTAATACAATTTTTGCAATTAGAATAATTTATGAAGTTTGTATAATTTATGACAGAAAAATACAGTTTATGTAGTTAAAAGAAGACTCGAAAAATACGGATAGAAATAGGTTTAGTTGTATAAATTTGTGTAGTTGACGGAAGTAAACCTAAAGATTTCTAACCTTGTCATACTTCTTTAGTATCTTTGAAAATGCCAATTGATTCAAGAAGCTACAAAGAGAGAGAGAGAGAGATGATTAGAAAGAAGAAAAAGTTATAATGAAATAAGAGAATAAGTTAGAACATTTCTTACCAATAACTCTTTAAGAACCTAAGTTTTTGGTAGAACTCAACAAAAGCACGACTCATAAGCTCCTCGGCTCTCTTAAGCTCAGGTTTACTGAATGTTTGCTCACTTGGGAGACCCATGATCATGCATTTAAGAGTTGATAATGGTGTTTCGGGTTCGATTTTTAGCTTTATGTGATCCAACACTTCAACTGGAGCAGGTTTAAAGCTTTTTTTATCTTCTATATGTTCCATTTCTTTGATCACATCCAATTGTGAAGAGACTAAAAGTATCAGTCATTCACATAAAATATTTTAGAAAAACATGATTCATTAGTTTAATGAATGCATGCATGATCAGAATCAAAAACAATTTACGTCATAAAATGATGCAAATTCTTGAGAAAGACAAAGAATGTTAAACCTGGAGGTCTTGCATGTGGAGAAGGTGGAGCACTGGAGACTTCATTAATGGTAGGAGGAAGATTAACATTTGGATTCTCAACTTTAACTCTAAGAGCAATCAAAACGTTTAATTGTCTACTAAGCTCATCGGCTTCTTCCATAACATATTCAACTTTCTGTTTGTAAAATCTCAAAACTTTGTTGAATTCTCCATCGAGTCGTCGGAAAAACTGAACCTCCAGTTCTCCTCCTTCCTCAGCTGAGTCAAGAAACGTTGTTGTGTAACTCGTAATCTCATCTTCGTTAATGAGAATGACTTGTTCTTCGTCGTCATCGAAGAGATGATAACTATGATGATGATGATGATGATGGTGATGTCTTTTGTTGCTAAATGGATTGTTGTGTTTGTGTGATCTCCTTGGGGAGCCTTTTGCTCGGTTTGTGAGACCGCTAAATGCTCGGTAAAGAGAAACTTTTCGTGATAATCTTGCACCGTTTTCACCTCCAGCTTGGCCATTATCTCCGGTTGATTCTGACATTGGAGGAGGAGGAGGCGGAGGAGGAGGACGATGGTGTGTTTGATGGTGATAATGAAGGATCTGTTTGACAATGGATTTGAGAGAACGATAATCCATGTAAGCTTCTCGCCATTCTTGGATCATCTGCGTTTCAAATTCTCTCCCAAACTTCATCTTTCTCGATCTGGTTTTTTCTTCCGGAAAGGTTGGATTTTCCCGGAAAAATCTATCAAGAGAATAAACAATATTGTTTCTTTCTCTTCGTAATCCCTAATTATAAAAAAAAAATCTTATTTGTAAGAATTGAATGAGTTTTTTTCAGGTAATTAATGAAAGACTAAATATATTATTTGTATTGATTAATTTAGTAGAAATAAAAATTATAATGAGAATTTAAATGGGAGAAAAACAGAGCTATTTGCAAATTTCATGCAAATAATAGAAAACAGAATTGTAAACATCACACATGACTTTCTTAATTAAATTATTTTTTTATTCTTCAATGTTTTAGAAGTTTGATGGCCAAAAATAATTTTCTAAACTATATTTAAAACTAATTTAAAGCTAATGTGTCGGGACAGAATCGATTGCAAAACAAAGTGTTAAAGTAATAAATCCATACATAATACTTTGGCTAACTACATAAATTCTTGAATTGCAAATGAAGGAAATTTTTTTGTACAAATATATATAATAATAAAATATATGGGAATTATTATATCTTTTTCTATCTTTGACAAAAATAATAATTAAAAGTGTGATAAACCGGACAAGTCTGAAAATGTCTGGTCAAGAAAACATATTAAAAACGACAAAACTATATTTTTGGACATCAAACTTTATTAAGTATGCATGCAAAAATAGAGAAAACAATTCAAATACCATCAAATTTATATGATAAATATCAACACAGAAATATGTAAGTGTGAAATAAAGAATTTGCGACTGTGTGTTTTTGTGTGTGAAAGCGATACATATAAGCAAAGAATATATACAAGTGATTTACCCTAGTGTATAACATAGAATTATTATCAAGTTATAACATAAGTTCTTAAACTTATGAAAATCAAGAGTTCTAGTCAAGAGATCGGCCAGTTGATCCTGAGTGCGAATATAAGCGGTAGAGAAAATATCATTTTGGATTGCATCATGTATGACATAACAATCCGCTTCAATATGTTTGGTGAGCTCATGAAAAACAGGATTAGAAACAATATTCAAAGCAGCTTGACTATTGCAAAAAAATGGTGTAGGTTGCAGTTGAGGAAAACAAAAATCCAAAAATAATTATCGTGACCAAACAACTTTCTTTAAAGCAATAGACATAGCACAGTACTCGGTTTCACCGGAAGAGCGGTAACCCGTGGGTTGTTTCTTGGTCTTCCAAAAGATAGGGCAATTACCAAAAAACATGAAATAAGCACTCAAAGATCTCTTTGTTATAGGACATGTGGTCCAATCCGCATCGCAATGCGCATTAAATTGTAAATCAGCATTAGGACGCATCGAAATGCCTTGGCCAGCTGAACCTTTGAGATAACGAACAACATGTAATGCAGCATCCCAATGCCCTTCACCCGAAGTTTGCACAAACTAGGACAGAACATGGATGCAGTAGGATAGCTTAGGTCGTGTATTAAATAGGTATGGAAACAGGCTTAGAGCCCATGAGTCTTTTTCAGTCACAATATTGAGAGAGTGCTTTCTGTGAGAGAGATAAATGCCTTTTGTACTCGAGCCATTTCAATACCCAGAAAATATGTGAGTTTACCAAGATCTTTCATGTGAAAACAACATCCCATATATGCCTTGAACTGAACCAATGTGGCCCAATCATTACTGCAAAGTATCAACTCATCAATGTAAATCAAGACACGAAGCTCAATTGTATCAGGAGTGAGTGTGAGAAGAGAATAATCGGCATATGACTCCACGAATCCAAATTGTAACAAAGCCGATGTGAGTTTGTCAAACCAGCAACAGAGCTTGTCGAAAACCATATAAAGATTTATGTAAACGACATACTTTATTTGGATCTTTATGAAGGAACCCCGTTGGCAACTTCATATAAGCCTCCTCGTCGAGATTGCCATGGAGAAATGCATTGTGCACGTCCATTTGGTGCACTATTCAATCTTTAGACGAGATAATTTTTATAAGAATATGGACAGTAATCATCTTAACAAATGGGGCAAATGTCTTCGTAAAATCTTCATCTTCGACTTGGTGATTGTAAAAAAAATGAGACATGTTTTATATCGTTCAATGGTACCATCTGCATTATACTTAATCTTATAAACCTATTTATTTCCAATAGCTTCCTTTTCAGGAGGGATATCCATACCGCTCCACGTGTTATTGAGTTCAAGAGCTTCCATTTTGTTGCTCATTGCATTGTTCCAAACATCAACTTGTGCAGCTTCTTTATAACACTTAGGCTCAACACCGCTAGTGAAAATTGAAAGGAAAACTTGATGAAGTGGTGAGAATAAAGTATCTGAGATGTAGTGGATTAAAAGATAAGGTGTGGTACTTGGACGCGAGACGAGGACTCAAGAGAAAGAGCGATGGGAATATGATGGGTATCAAGATCGAAATGAACAAAAAACTCTTTCAATTTCGAAGATGGCAATTTGGAACGACATCCCCTCCCTAATAATTCAACGGGAGCACACGATTCTTGTGATACCAAGTAAATAGGAGAAGACCAAGTGGAGAACTAGTGTCACATGTTTCCAAAGATACATCAACCGAAACAACCTCATGTGAAAAAGATGGACTATCGTGTTCAATTGAAATGGGAGGAATTGAAGACAAATCGCGATCAAGACTCCTCCTTATGGTAATGGTCGGTTACAAAATCCAATCTTCATCAATGCAAATGCCTTTTGGCGGAGTCAAGTTGTGTGTTTTGTCTTTGAAACGAAAAGGAAACATGTTTTTGTAAAAAACGACATCGTATTAAACTAAAAATTCTTCAGTAGAAAGATCACACAATCACCAATCCTTTTTCCTAAAAGGATATCCAACAAAAATATAATGTCGGCTGTAAGCCCAAAACTTGTCGTTGTAGCGAGCCTTATAGTGTATATAACATGACGAGGTAAAAACTTTCATCTGATTATAATCCGATTGAGTTCCAAATATGATTTCATAAGGACTACGACCATCATGCAACTTTGATGGAGTTCAATTGATAACATAGGAAGTAGTAAGAATGGCCTCTCCCCGAAACTTAGTGGGTAATCCGGCTTGAAAAAGTAGTGCACGAGAAACGTTGAGAATATGGCGTTGTTTCTGCTCAACGCATCCGTTTTGTTATGGAGTTCCTACGCAAGACTTTTGATGAACAATACATTTTCTTCAAAAGTAAGCATCTAAAACATTTCCAGTCATATGGTGAGAGGCTTCCGTATCGATAATCACATCACCATGGATCTTACCAGAGAGCTTGTTTGGGTTGCTGTTAGACTTCTCTTGAGCTAACAACGAAATCGCCTTCTACTGATCTAGAGTGAAATATGTAAAAGCCTTGACATGGGGATTCGTTGTCTGGGCTGCTATAATTTTTCCATGTGGACGACCAGTATGTTTAGGAATCAAACATCAGCTCTTACTAGCACCACGACCTCCAACCCGATTACTCCTTTCTATGTACCACTCGGGATAACCAATCAATTGCCAACAAAAAAATTCTTTTCATGACCCGAGCATCCATAATGAAAGCGAAGAAGATTGCATTCTTTGTTCTTGTCACCATTAGCCGAGAATGAATATTCATGGTGTGAATTATCGTAGCAGAATCATTGCTAGAAGCATTTGTATGTTTAAAATCACGCCTTGCAACAAAACCAATTGCATCTTGTTGTTGTGTACGAGTTTTTTCTGAAAGTATCCTTTGGTCTTCACGTATCACACGTGAATATGCTTGAGCCAAATCAGGAGAGGAATCAACATCAATCACGGTATGAATTACATTCTCAAAATGACTTTCATTGAGGCCCATAACAAATTGGTGAACTTTATCTTCCTCTCCTTCTTGAGCAAAAATATGGCATGCTCCACACGAACAAACTGGAATGGGTTTGTAAGTGTAAAGTTCATTCCACATCGCTTGAAGGTTCTTGTAATAATCAATTAAGAATTATCCATTTTGGCGACAAGCAGCAAGCTGAACACGAAAGTGATGCACGCGAACCTTATTCCCAAGAGAAAAACTCTTCTTCATATTCTCCCAAAACTCACGAGCATGAGTAACAAATGAAAAAATAGAACATACACGAGACGTTATAGAGGGACGTAACCAACCAATCACCATAGAATTAACAAAATTCCAAGTTTCAAATTCTGAACCATGAGTTATTGGTTTGATCAATGTACCAGCAATAAAATCTGTCTTCTTCTTTCAATAAGAGCATTCATCATCTCTCTCATTGTAATTGTCACATGTGAGAAGAACATATTGTAAGAATTATTTTGGGGTCACACATGTATAATCAATGTGTTAGGGTCATTATCTAAAGTAGTCAAAATTATGTGGCCACTTATTTGTAAAGATAAAAGATTATGAGGCATAAGTGTTATGGAAAATTTGCGTGTGGATATATTATGTAATTTCTAATTTGATGAAGGGCCAAATTAGATATTATTTTCTATATAAATAGAAGGGTTATGGTCCCCATGACAACCCTAACAAGAAATTCAGCCACCTTTTTATCCCATCAACAAAGATCTTCAGCTATTCTGGGTTTATCGTAGAAGATCTATTCCCAACTTCAGTATCATAAGCCATGGATCCAAAAGGTATGCTTCCGCTATTGTGTTTCTTTTTATTTAGGAATTAACATGAATTTTATGATTATAGAAATCATAAAATAATCTACAGTTGGTATCGGAGCATCATGTCTAGTTTCTGTATAATAATCAGATTATTTTTGGTCAAAATTCAGATTTAATAATATGTTTAGAATTTTCATATTGTTGAATCTGATTTTTTTGTTAAAGTTTAGAGATTAAATCTGTATTCTGTGATCTGTGGTTAAAGTGTTGAAAGATCTGAAATTATGTTTATCATTTTAGATCTGTTTATAGTGAAAATAATATTTAGATCTGGAATAAATAAATAAATAAAAATTCTGGAAATTTGGATGGAATCATAAAACATATTTTTCCTGAATTTTTTTTGTGAAGTAATTTTTTGGATTAAATTCAATTTCATTTTTAGTAGTCGATTTCATGCTTGATCGTAAAAATTTACTCGAAATTTTGGGATTTTTTTGAAAATTTTTGAGCAATCTAAAAATGTCAAATATATATATATATATATATATATAAAATTTGGTGGCTATTCATCTTCCTTTTGTCGGTTTCGTTATTATAAACGTAGCCGTTAAGGTTGAAAAAAAATGAATAGGAGAGAAATTTTTTTATTATTTCATTTAATAATATTTTAGGCTTATTAGCCTTTAAAAGAGAATTTTTTAATCAATAAAATAAATTTTATTATGCAAGTTTAATTTTTGAAGTGGATTAATTGATACAAGATATTGCCAAAGTGACCTCTTTGTGGAGATTTTTCCATGAATAATTTTGAATGATATGTGTATATATTTTCATGCGAATATTAAATCGACCCAAAGGTAGATTTGTATTTGGCCGAACTACATACATACCTGTGATGATAAGCATGTGACAATTATTAGGAATTAACATGTGACTGACAAATCGGTCCAAAGAAAGGTTTATCATTTTATCATGTATTATTGTCAGTGTTTGATCTTTACAACAAGAGTATCACTAGCAGTTAATAATATTGTCTAAAGACTTGTTATTAATGTTGCACTTGCTATCTTGAGATGGGTTGTATAATTTTTTATAATTTATTTGTTGATTATATTTGGTTAAATTGTGAGTTACTAATTAAGAATTGTTCTCTTTTCAGCAAATTTCACTACATTATCTGCTAACTTAGGTTCAATTCCAACACTTACTAGTTCCAACTATAAGGAATGGAAAAATAAGGTTAAGATTGTCCTTAGGTGTATGGATCTTGACCTTGCATTAAGGATGAAACAACCTACTTCTTCAGCACTGCTGAGTATAAGATGGTTCATGAAAAGTGGGAACGTTTTAACCGCATTGGTTTAATGATCATTATGGACACCATTCTAGAAACCTTTAGAGGTGATGATGAGATCCAAGATCTCAAACAGTTCCTTGTTGAAATGGACTTACGTTTTGCAAAAAGTGATAAGACAGAAATAAGTACGCTTTTGTATCGGTTTAGTACCATGAGGTATCACGGCAAAGGAAACATAAGAGAGTACATTTTGGAAATGTCTAACATTGTTTCAAAACTTAAATCACTCAAGACTGAGCTTCCAGAAGAAGTGCTCATATTTTTTGTCTTGAACTCCCTTCCTCCTAGTTTCAATCAATTGAAATCCAGTTACAACACACAGAAGGAGAAATGGTCTCTTAATGAGCTTATTTCATATTGTGTGCAAGAGGAGGATAGGATGAAACAAGAAAAGTCTGAAAGTGCTCATATGGTTAACACCTCTAAGGGACAGGGCAAAAGAAGAAAAATTGAGGATGTTAAGAATGATGTTGCGAAAGGTCCAACACAAAAGAAGCAGACTAAGGTTGAAGATACCTGCTTCTTTTGTAAGAAAGCTGACATATGAAGAAGGACTGCCAAAAGTACCACGCTTGGCGTGCAAAGAAAGGTATGTTCCTTGCTATGGTCTGTTCTGAAGTGAACATAGTTAAAGTACCCAAAAACACTTGGTGGTTAGATTCAGGTGCAACTACTAACATCAGTGTTTCATTGCAGGATTGCCTGAGCTACCGAAAACCAACTGATGTTGAAAGACGCATTTATGTGGCTAATGGAATTCCGGTTTATGTGGAGGCAATTGCGCATTTTAGATTGTTTTTTAGTACTGGTTGTTTTTTGGATTTGAAAGACACTTTTGTTGTACCGTCATTTAGACGGAATTTGGTTTTTGTTCCTTATTTAGAAAAATCTGGTTATTCTTGTCGAACTGAGCATGGAAAAGTTACTTTGTCTTTAAATTCAGTTTTAATTGGCACTGGTACACTCATGGATAATCACAATCTTTATATGCTTGACATTATAACTTCTCGTAATGAAAACTTAAATGTTGAATCAAGAGGTACAAAACGTAAATTAGAAAATGCAAGTTCAGGAACTCTGTGGCACAAACGCTTATGTCACATTTCTAGGAATAGAATTGAGCGGCTTGTGTCTGATGGTATATTGGGTTTTGTTGATTTCACAAATTGTGAAGTCTGTGTGGATTGCCTTAAAGGAAAACAACCTAAACATAAGAGATTAGGTGCATATAGAGCTACAGAAGTTCTTGAGTTGATACATACAGACATTTGTGGACCTTTCCCTATGACATCATGGAACGGTCAACAATACTTTATATCATTTATAGACGATTACTCTCGATATGCATACTTGTTTCTTATTCATGAAAAGTCGGAGTCTTTAGACGTGTTCAAGAAATTTAAAGCTGAAGTTGAGAATCAACTCGACCAAAGGATAAAGTCTGTCAGATCTGATCGTGGTGGTGAGTATTACAGTCGGTATGACGGTTCAGGTGAACAACGTCCATGGCCATTTGCCAGATACCTAGAGGAGTGTGGAATCGTCCCACAATACACTATCCTTGGGTCTCCTAGCATGAATGGTGTGTCAGAAAGACGTAACCGCACTCTTAAAGATATGGTGAGGAGTATGATCTGTCACTCCACCTTACCTGAATCACTCTCGGGAGAGGCATTAAAGACTGCAACATACATTCTTAATCGGGTACCAACTAAGGCAACTGCAAAAACACCTTATGAGCTTTGGACAGGAAGAAAACCTAGTCTAAAGCATTTTCACATATGGGGATGTCCAGCTGAAGCTAGGCCTTACAAGCCGTTTGAGAAAAAGTTGGACTCTAGAACTGTGAGCAGTTACTTTATTGGTTATTCTGAGCGATCTCGGGGCTATAAGTTTTATGATCCCACACAAAAGAATATTTTTGAGATGGGAATAGCTACGTTCTTTGGGGATGTTGAATTTGGGGGGAAAAATGAAGTTAGAGACATCATCTTTGAGGAAGAATTGGATTCAGTTTCTAAACCGATTCATATAGTTATTTTTGATAAAGCAAATTTAGATCCTCAAATTGATACTGAAGTTCTTCCTACAAATCAAGATGACGATGTTATCGAACATGAAAGTCAAATTCAAAATCCTTAAGAACCTGTGCAACAAGAACAAGTGCCTTTGCGGCGATCCACTAGAGAAAGGAGAAGTGCTATTCCAGATGATTACATAGTATTTCTTATGGAACAAGAGGAAAATCATACCCAGTTGGAAGATGATCCTATCAACTTCCGTGAGGTCATGGGTAGTTCCAATTCAGATAAGTGGGTCAAAGCTAGTAAAGAAGAGTATCAGTCAATGCTAGACAATAAGGTTTGGAACATTGTCCAATTGCCAGAAGGAAAGAAAGCCATTGGTTGCAAATGGATATTTAAGACCAAAATAGATTCAAGTGGTAATGTGGAAAGATATAAAGCTCGTCTAGTAGCTAAAGGCTATACTCAGAAAGAAGGGATTGACTATAAAGAAACTTTTTCTCCAGTTTCATCAAAAGATTCTTTTAGGACAATCATGGCCCTTGTTGCACACTATGACTTAGAGCTTCATCAGATGGATGTCAAGACAGAGTTTCTCAATGGTGACATTGATGAGACAATTTATATGGAGCAACCAAAAAATTTTGTAATAGGTGATTCAAAGAAAATGGTATGCAAATTAAATAAATCCATCTATGGGCTAAAACAAGCTTCTCGTCAATGGTACCACAAATTTCATAAGATAATCGTCTCATTTGGTTTTGAGGTGAATTTAGTCGAAGATTGTGTGTATCAGAAGTTCAGTGGGAGTAAGTGTATTTTCCTGGTTTTGTATGTCGATGACATACTACTAGCCACTAACGATATGGGCATGCTACATGAGACCAAGATATTTCTGAAGGGTAAATTTGAAATGAAAGATCTTGGTGAAGCATCTTTTGTATTAGGAATTCAGATTCACCGAGATCGAACTCGGAGAATTCTTGGATTATCTCAAAAGAGCTATATCGATAAAGTACTCAAGAGATTTGGCATGCAGGATTGCAAACCAGGTGATACCCCAGTCGCTAGAGGAGACAAATTTTGTCTTAATCAGTGCCCTAAAGGAAATTTAGAAATTCAGGAGATGCAAAAGATTCCCTATGCGTCGGCTGTAGGGAGTCTAATGTATGCTCAAGTTTGTACGCGTCCAGATTTAGCCTACATTGTTGGAGTTTTGGGCAGATACTTAAGTAATCCAGGTTTGGACCATTGGAAAGCAGCCAAATGGATCATGAGGTATCTGAAGAGAACAAAAGACTATATGCTCACATATCAGAGATCAGATAACTTGGAGATCATTGGGTATTCTGATTCTGATTTTACTGGATGTCAAGATAGTAAAAAGTCTACATCAGGTTTTGTTTTTATGTTGGCTGGTGGAGCTATTTCTTGGCGTAGTGCAAAACAAACACTCGTAGCTTCCTCCACAATGGCGGTAGAATTTGTAGAAGTTTTTGAGGCATCCAATCATGGATTTTGGTTGAGGAATTTTGTCGTTGGGCTACGAATTCTTGAAGGAATTGAAAGACCACTAAAGATATATTGTGCCAATAAATCAACTGTTTTGTACTCCAACAAAAATAGCAGCATAACAAAGTCCAAATTTATTGACATTAAGTTCCTCGTTGTTCAAGAGAGGGTACAAAATGGAGAGATTTCCATAGAACACTTAGGGAATGATAGCATATCCTCTTACAAAGGGCATTCCACCTAAGGTCTTTCTTGCGCATACTGCTCAAATGGGTGTTTCAATGTTTGAGGATCATTTGATTTAGTGGGAGTTTTTCATTTGGTTTTGGGTTTTATGTTTTAGTTGTGTTTATGCACATTTATTTTCTGATCAGAAATAAAGTTTTGTTTTTTTGTTTACTCTTTGTACAATAAAGTTAAAGGATCTCAATAAGGTAGGACCAGTTGAAAATCGACATGTATTGATCATTTTTCATGTGATTTTCATGCCACACTTTTCATAATTGATCTATGTCGTTTGTCTATATTAATTTCAGTGATTATGGAAGGTTTAATTATTTATCATTATAACGAAAACCGCTATGATCCTATGTTATTATAGTCAATGGACGAGGTTGTTTATGCCTTGCTATATAATGACAATTTTGAGCTCATAAAGTCTATCACATTTTCAGAATACATATGTGACCTAGTGGGAGATTGTAAGAATTATTTTGGGGTCACACATGTATAATCGATGTGTTAGGGTCATTATTGAAAATAGTCAAAATTATGTGGTCACTTATTTGTAAAGATAAAAGACTATGAGGCATACGTGTTATGGAAAATTTGTGTGTGGATATATTATGTAATTTCTAATTTGTGAAGGGCTGAATTAGAAATTATTTTCTATATAAATAGAAGGGTTATGGTCCCCATGCCAACCCTAACAAAAAATTCAGCCACCTTTATATCCCATCAACAAAAATCTTCAGCTATTCTGGATTTGTCGTGGATGAACCATTTCCAACTTCAGTATCATAAGCCATGAATCCAAAAGGTACGCTTCCGATATTGTGTTTCTTATTATTCAGGAATTAGCATGAGTTTTATGGTTATAGAAATCATAAAATATTCAACAAACATGTATAACAACAACAACCTAAGAATCGTTGGCATTATATATAGATATATGTATATTCTTTTACCATAGCTAAATCATTCTCATTCTCAAATAATTGATCCACCATAACTTCATAATACTCTCTCTTTTCAACCATGGATTCTATGAAGAATCAACATCCTCCTACTCTTATCATTTGCTCTCGTCCAAGATCTACAAATGGAGAAGAATTCCGTTCCGTACGATTCAAAGATTCACCAATTCTAGTAAATTCTGGTTATGTGTGGAATGGTGAAAAATGGTTTCAATCATTTTTGTTACAACAAAGTTGGTTACAAGATAAAGATAGTACACATCCTCTTGTTTGGTACCACAACTACGAAAACAAAGATAATGCATTGCTATGCAGTTTTTGTGATTGTCAGTTAGATAGCATCGTCGAATACTATTTATGTGGAGGAAAATCATACAATTTTTATCGGAGCCTCGAAGAAAAGGAGACTTTTGGTTCCCATAAAGAATGTATTGAGCCGATTGCAAATAATAATCATCCTAAACACTCGCTACAAGTTCTCATATTTAATGGTGTACCACACAACAAAATATGTCATTGCTGTTAGAGACGGGACGTTCAAAAATTTCATTATTGTTCTATATGCAATTTTTCCATTTGTCGTGATTGTGCAAAAAGTCCAGTACTCCTTACTATAGACCACAAGAGAAGGCATGAGCATCCACTCTACTACATTCCTAGAGAAGCCTCTATGATTTGTGATGTTTGTGCTTTGGATACACGAACGCATTTCATATATGTTTGCCAACAATGTGACTTTGTAGTCCATAAAAGATGCATCTATTCACCACGCATCATAAAAATAAGTTGTCATGAACACTGTCTCTCTTTTACTTCTTTGTTTTTTTCTGGACTGGGAGAACGATTATGCGGAGTTTGTCGAAAACAAGTTGATGGAAACTATGGCGGATATTCTTGTGTGAAAAGTTGTTCTTATAATGTTCATTCCCAATATGCTCTAGATAGATGGGACGGAAATGAATTTGAAAAAGAACCAGAAGAAATATATGAAGATATTACGCCGTTTAAAGAGATAAGTGATGGAATTATACAGCATTTCGGTCACAAACATCATATGAGACTCCACAAAGATATTGATAACACAATTGAGGATAACAAACGTTGTCAAGCATGTGCACTTGGTGTTTATGAAGGTGATATTTTCAACTGTATGGAATGCGATTTCGTTCTTCACAAAGTATGTGCATATCTTTCACTTAAGAAACAACATATGATGCATCTTCACACTCTTGTTTTGAACTTTAATCTACAAACAGTGGTCTTGTGTTCAGCTTGCGATAGGGATTGCAATAGTTTTACGTACACATGTGAGATGCAAGATTGTTATTTCACGTTAGACGTGAATTGTGCAGCTGTATCTGAGCCTTATATTAATCATCAATTTCATCCACATCTTTTGTTTCTATCATCTAAGCCTCAACCATACAATATATGTTCGTTTTGCCGACAACCAGGGTGCTATTTACCAATGAAGATTTGCGGACAACTAGCAGGAGAATGTGAGTTTGCTTTGTGTTTTCGCTGCGCCACTTTACCAATGAAGTTTCACTACAAGCATGATGAACATCCTCTCATATTTTCATATGAAAAAGTTCAAATGGTCAATACTGGTGTGATGTATGTGAACAAGAAATATCACTCAAGAATGGAATATATATGTGTAATAATTGCAACATCACACTCCATAAGAAATGCTTACTTGGTAACGACACATATATGTTACCTGGTAAAACATTTACGTGGAATCTTGGAAAAGAAAGTTGGGATATTATTCCCAACGGTCATCTCACACGATACATATGTAAAGGATGTCATAACCGTTGTCGAGACAAAATAATCTACAAAACTAGATTTTCCCACGTTGTGTGGAGAAAAATATTCGTAAATTATATTTTATTAGTAAATATAAATTAAATTTTTATATAATTTTTATTTTTATTTAAAATTACTTTTAATATTAATTTTTGTATATATAAATTAAGAAAGAAAAAAAAATAATTTTTTTTATGAATTTAATAGTATTTTTTGGTTAGTTTAATAAAATATATTAATACTCTAACCAAATTAATAACAATGACATATATTGTAATTATTCGAATGAGTTAACCCTATTTATATATTTATTTGAAATTTACATGAAATATAAGCATAGTATTTCTGTTAATAACACATGACAGTAATATTATTTTCTTAATTTTTTTCTCAAATAATGTATTAGAGATTATTTAATAACTTAAATATATTTATATTTATTTGAAATTATTTATAAATTAATGTATTAAAAATTTAAAGAAATAAAAATTATTGTTTTTGCAAATGTAATACTATTTTTTGGTTAGTTGAATAAAATATATTGATTCTCTAACCAAATTAATATCAATGGCATGTATTGTAATTATTCTAGTAACTTAAACCCTTTTATATATTTAAGCTGAAACTCGTTATGGTGTTGATACGTCAATATGATATTTTTGTTATTAACACGTCATGATAAGGTTATTTTGTTAAAAAGTTTCACAAATAATATATTAAGGATATCTGACGATGAAATATTTTGTTCTATGCAATGTGTACTTCAAAGAAAAACGTGATCATAATTTATAATTGAATAAATAATGTATAAACTTGTAATAAAAATAAATAAATACATGTATTGATGGTGACATAAAAAAGTTCGATCACAAATTAATGTGCGAATATTGAATTTTGCCTTTTGTTTTATTCAACCACACATTAAGTCAAACTATGAACTATTGTGGTTTAATCTCCAAAAATTTGCATTACCTCTATAATGGAATTTAGTGGATAATTGTTGGTCAAATGAACCGGTGTGTTATGACTTATAAAAAAATTGATTAAAAAAATTTAGAGGCTTTTTACCATTAAACACTGTTTCCTTTTATTTAAATAAATTAGATGTTTTTCACAGATTATTTAGTATAAATTATTAATATTATATTTAGAATAATATCTTGAAATAAAATTATTTTAAATTTATTTTCCAAATTTATTATATGATTCTCTGAAATCCTCTCTAATTCACTAATTGGTGGAAAGATACGGCTGGTATAAAATGATTCTTAGACTCTATAGATACCACCAATGAAGAATTTCTCGCATAAAATGATTCTTAGACTCTATAGATACTATAAAAGCCAGCTCATGTTATTAGATCTAATAAGTACATTATATCTAATAAAATGATTTTTTTTTGTATCTAGACTAATACCAATCCAAGTCATTTCATTAAAAGGGGTAGGATTTCGTTCTCCTCTGCCTTTGTTGAGAGATTCTTCTCAAATAAGGCGATCCCGTGAAACAGGTCAAAGGTGTCTAAGATCTTATCCTTACTTATTGGAAAAAGCTGATCTTTAAAAATAAATTTTCAAAAATATCACACATTATTATGTAAAAATAATCATTTAAATTAAATAAACGAGATGTTTATTCACGGATTATTTAGTATAAATTATTACATTACAAGAAAACAAAGCTTTTGCGATCACGTATGTGGTCGTAAAATTTTTGTCGCAATTTTTTTTGGTCGCAAATTAGTCGCACTTTAACGACTGATTTTCGACCACAGTAATAGTGGTACAATTTGTGACTGATTTGCGACCAAACATTGGTCTTTGTATTTACGACTACTTTACGACTGAATTTCATTAACAAATTTTGCGACTACTTTACCACTACATTTGTGGTTGTAAAAACCATAGTCGCAAATCAGTCACAAAATTTTGTAACTGAGTCGCGACCACAGTGGAAGACGTGGTCGCAAATCAATCACAAATATTTGAGACTAATTTGCGACTACATTATCGCAAATCAGTCGCAAATATTTGTGACTGCTTTGCGTCTAAAGGCAAATTTTTCGAAAAAATAGTTGTACTCGCAAATCACTCCCAAATATTTATGACTTATTTGCGACTACAGATAAATTTTTCAAAAAAAAAAAAAAGATTTAGTCGCAAATTGATCACAAAAATGTGGGGCTGATTTGCGACTAATTTGCGACTACATCCGAATTAGTTTAAAAAAAATAAATTAAAATATATTGAAAAATTAAAAATTATTTTTTATTTAAAATAATGATTTTTAATTTTAATTTCAAAATATTTTAATTAATTATTATTTTTAAAAAAATAATTATTATTATTATTATAATAATGAATATAATTTATAATATTATTTTTAAAATATTTTGTTCAAATAAATTTTTTTGTAATTATAAATATTATTATAATTAAATAATAAATAATTTGTATTAATTAATTATTTTATAGAATAAAAAGAAATTATAAAAAATAATAAATGTTATTAAAAAATTCAAACTACAAAAAAAAATGAAAAATAATCTAATTCTCTTGCGGCGAAAATTGAAAATCGGATGGCAAAAATGCTGGTGCAGCGTTCGACGGTTCACCTCCGCCATCGTTAACCCCATAAAAGAGGTAAAAGCGGGATTCGTGCGTTGGAAATAACCGATGAGCATTCGTAGTTGTTAATTGTTTTTTGGTTTTCACTTTGAACTTGCTGCATCTTTCGATTTGCTTCCAGCATTTGCGTATTTTGTTCTTCAATGCGCATATTGAGTGCGTTTTGTTTTTCGATTTGGAGCTGCACAGCTAAGAGGTTATCATGAATCGCAATAAAATCGGAGGTAGTGAATTGGAAGTCACTATGTCTATCCGACCCATGCATGTGGTTCAGGCTACCGAGTCCATAAAGACGGCCTTGGTCATCTGCAACGGAAAACTACAAAAAATTAATAAATTAATTAGAATAATTATATTAAATTTAGTGTATATCAATTCGTCGGGAAGTACCGTCGGATGTTTCTGTTGCATCGACCTCCACAATCGCCATCTTTTCTTGGATGTTTTGTTTGTATGCTTCACCGATTTGTTTAGTTTTCAAATCCACATACGAATCATCATACCGAGTGTGAGTCTTTATAAAGGTCTCACCAATAGAGACCGATCGTACCAAATGATTTTCCTAAATATTGAAATTAATAATTAATAAATAACAATTAAATTTTAATTTTAATTTAAATATATTAAAGTACTTACCATTTCTTGTTGGATCTGGATGTAGAATTTTTGGCCCGACAAATGCTTGTGCGGACCAAGGCCATCCCGAGAGGAGTTGCGATTATTGGAAGATTTGTTACTTCTCTCATTTGACGTTTATATTTCCCAGTAGTCTGTCATAGTTTTGTACAGACTCGGAGAAATCCACCTAGGACGTTTGCCAGTTGTATGAACCGTGCTTACCATCCCTTTCAACCATTTTACACAAATGGAGTCAAACTCCTTACAGTGCACCGGGGTGATCATGATCCCAGATGTACGATTGCTTAGAATTTTAACATATATTATTACTTTTATATTTTATTAAATTTTATTAAATAAAAAAATTTTACCACAATTTCGATGAAATATTTTTCTTGGCATTCAGCTGGTACGACCGTCCAACTGTAGTAGGGGCCATCAAATTTATTTTTCAAAATTTTTTAAAATTTGACGGGTTTTTACCCCTTTGTCCCGGTCAAACCTAATTAATTATAATTATTAAATTGTAAATTTAAATTATGTATTTATAATTCAATATTTATAATATATATAAAAAAATTACCATGTTGTGTTCGGTGTTGGAACACGAGACAGTACAGTCAAGTATTGTTTCCGCCACGTGGTTTGTAACAAACTATAAAATGTGATAGTTTGTCATGTTTCCATTTCGAAAGACGGAACATATTCCTCCTTATTTTCCTTGGTTTCCTGAAACCATAGGCCAGGATCAGTTTCAGGAACCGAGTGATGGGTGAATGTGTATTGCGCATAGAGGTGGGATGTCACTCTATAAGCGATGGGTGAAGGGTTCGACGAGTCCGAAGAGTTAACACGGCCGGAAGATGATGAGATTTGTCATCTTCCACGATCTCTCATCGACCTACCGTTATTTGTCATTGGATATTATTTAGAGAGAGTTTTAAGTGTTTAAGTGTTTAGGAGTTTGAGAGAGTTTTAGTAATAGGATTTGTGTGAAATTTGAAAAATGAGGGAAAATAGTCACGTATTTATAGGAAAAATTTACGAACCCGCATGTGATCACAAATCAGTCGCAAACGTGAAAATTAAATAGGTGGTTGCAAATCAGTTGCAAATTTATGACTGATTTACGACCACCAATTAATTTGGTGGGAGTTGAAAAATCCATAAACTTTCAAACTTACACCAAATTATTTGGTGGTCGCAAATTAGTCGAAAATTTGCGATTGATTTGTAACCACCAAATAATTTGGTGGGAATCAAAAATTCCACCAAATGCACAGGTGGTCGCAAATCAGTCGTAAATTTGCGACTAGTTTGCGATCATCCGTTTAAATTCAAAAAAAATAACATGTGGTCATAAATCAGATGCAAATTTGCGACTGATTTGTGACCATCTGTTAATTGGGGTGGGATTTGAAAATTTTCGAGAATTTTCATCTCCCACTATATTTCTCGATGGTCGCAAATCCGTCGCAACTTTGCGACAAATATGCAATCACATGTTATTTTATATATAATTATCTATTTTTCAGATATGGTCACAAATCAGTCGCAAATGTGCAACTGATTTGCGTTCACGTCTTATTTTTATGACCCAATTACTACCACATTCCCGATATAGTGACAATGTGTTGGCAAAGTAGTCACAATACATACCCTAAATCCTAAATTATATGATTTTGTTGAATACATTGAATTATATAAGATTGATAACATAAATAGTAGTTGTACAAACTTCAATTACTGAGTAAACAATAATATTTTACAAATTTACTAAATTTACATATCAATTCTCTAAACCACTAAACATATTCTGTTAAACTTATAACTCTTATATACACTTCAAATGTTTCTAACATTGACATCAAGACAAATATGGTTTTGTTTATATATGTCCATGTATAATGGTTATTACATATCTAGAAATGCAAATAAGTTGTAAATGTGAAAAATACATAGGGAAATTTTAAATTTACCCTATGTAGTTGCAAAGTGGTCGCTATTTTGTGACTGATTTGATATCACAATAGAAATTTTTATCTCATGGTCGTAAATCAGTCGCTATTTTGCGACCAATTTGCAACCACGGGGTATTTTGTGACCAATTGACCATCACATTTCCAATATAGTGGGCAAAGTAATCACAATTAATACCATAAACCATAAGTTATATTATTTTGTTGAATACTATGAATTATATAAGATTGATAACATCATTAGGAGTTGTACAAACTTCAATTACTAAGTTAACATCAATATTTTACAAATTTACCAAATTTACATATCGTTTACATAAAACATTTAACATATTTCCTTAATTATACCTATTATATACACTTGAAATGTTTCTAACATTTACATCAACACAAATATGATTTTGTTTATATTTGGCCATCTATAATGGTTAGTAACTATTTTGCAACCCTTTTGCGACCACAGTAGAAATTTTGATCACGTGGTCACAAATTGGTCACAAATGTGCGACTGATTTGCAACCACGGGTAATTTTTATGACCAATTTGCCACCACATTCTCAATGTATTCGCAATATGGTGGCAAAGTGGTCAAAATTAATGCCCCGAAACCTAAATTTTTATATTTTTGGTGAATAATATTAATTATATAAGATTGATAACATGATTAGGAGCTATAGAAAAAACTTCAATTACAAATAACAACATTTTATAAAAATATATAAGGGATCAGATGTCAAAAATACATAAAACGTTAAATATTTTAATTACATGTCTTCGTCCTCATCATCATCTGAAGATGAAATATTACACTGAAATTCATCTTCTAGTTCGGCATCTCTGACATTGAAATCAATTTCTTCGGTGTGATTAACTCTATCAATCAAATGACCCACTTCTATCTCTTCAAAAACCGTTAGCTCTTCATCACTTTCTTGTTGCAAAATGTCAATCTCGTATTTTTTTTGTATTTCTCCAAAATGTTAGATCTGGGATTAACTTTCAGAACATCAAGCCATGTTTGTTTTGATGATGATTTGGTGTGCGGATAGGGAATATAACAAACTTGATCTGCTTGAGAGACTGGTACATCATAATTAATGAAATGGTAAATTAGTTCTATATATATAACAAAATTAATTTAAAGAATTTTACGTACATAATACATATAAATTAACATATATTTATAGTTAATTATTTACGTACGTATCTAGAATAAATAGTTCATATTTATAGTATTTCACTGATGATAATACATCAACAACGCCATTTTCCGACTTCTGAATTCCTTTCGAAAGCGTAGGATCATACCAATCACATTTAAAAAGTGTGATCTTCAAATTTTAGGAGTCCAACATAGTTAAGTTGAATGATATCTGTTAAAATCCCGTAAAATCAGCTTCATCAGATGCATCTGAGTAATTGTCTCCCTTGACATAAATGTCGTACTTACATGTCTTTCTCTTGTGTTCATGTTTCTTTGTGTGGAACATATATCCTCTTGTAAAATAGATCAGCCAAGTTGACGCTTTATTCATCGGTCCTTGAACTAATTTTTGAACCCATATTGGAAAGGCACGTGGATCTGTTGAAGTGCATGCATTGACCTATGATCATATATATATATATATATGTATATATATATATAATATTTAGTATTTCAAAATTAAAAAATTAATAATATATATATATATATGTGAATTAATTAAACATACATAATCTCGAACTCATATGTGGAATTTTTCCTATGTTTTATGTTTTCGATGAAATATTATCTTCCGAAAGATATGGATACGTACGACGAATGTGATCTTCAAACATGCTACAAAGCTAAATATGAAAAACTAATATATATTGCTTGATTACAATGAAATTGTAATGTAATAAATGATATTGTTTTCATAGTATTTACCTCTCTAGTGGCCAAAAATATTCATAATTCCGCAAAACATATGCATGTGCATTTGTATTCTTTTTTGGAGAGCCATATTTCTTTACATTTACCACTTGAACAACCCATGTGAGTAAATATATCCGGCACTACAAGATCCGGATATCTAGGGACGTCACCTTCATCCAATCTTGTAAACCTGTATATATATTGTACACGATATTCAGCACGAAAATTTAATTAATTACCTTTACAAATAAAATAATTATTTAATATACATAACAATTATGGTATCTGTTTTTGGTGCGTATATGTATAACAAATTAATGCTCCGAAAAGTAAGATATCTCATCATTCACATATGATTCAATGATCGACACTACAACATACGTTTGTTCTTCGCCTTGCTTTTTAGTTTTTCAAAAAAACATTTCAAATGGATACATCCACCTATATTGCACAGGTCTATCCAATTCAGCTTCGTATGGTAGATGTATAGGTAGGTGCTCCATGACGTCGAAAAATGCAGGTGGAAAGATCTTCTCCAAATTGCACAAAATTATGACTATGTTTTCTTTCAGAATTCAGACACGACTTTGTTGCAATGATCTTGAGCATAGATCTCAGAAAAATCATCCAATCCCTACATTACAATCTAGTATTAATTAGTTCATGAAATTATTATTATTTTACGTATTTTAAATATAAAATATGTTTAATATTATATACCTGATCATGCTAGATGAACGTTTCATGGTAAAAGTTCTACAAATATAGAGAAGCCTTTCCATAAAAACATGGCATTCATGGCTTTCATGCCTGAAAACTTCAGTCCATCTATATCCACACAATTTGCTAAATCTGCCGCGTAGCGTCTGGAAATTTGACATCATTTTTGATATATTTCAACAATCGTTCTTTGGCTTTTGTGTCAATCGAAATATAGGGAATGGAGCATTACCCCGACCATCCACGTGCAATTCTTTTCGAGAGCAAAACTGCGCAATATCCAACCTTGACTTAATTGTATCTTTTGATTTATCCTTGACATTCATAACAGTATTAATGATGTTATCGAATAAATTCTTCTCAATATGCATCACATCAAGATTATGTTGAAGGTTAAGATCCGCCCAGTACGACAACTCCCAAAATTTGATTTCTTTGTGCCAATTATGCCAACTGCCATAACCTTTTTCTTTACTTTCATGATCGTTTCCTCCGTAGTCAGATGTTCTTAGAGGATTGACAGTTTTTATTCGCTCGTATAAAACTTGTTCGCCTATCAATGATTGTGGAGGATTTTCATTCAAAACGTGCTTCCCCATTAAAAAATTTGTTCTATTTTTCCGTAACGGATGACCCTTAGCAAGAAACCTTCTGTGACAATCAAACCAACACGTCTTCCTACCATTTGATAATTGAAATGCCTTCGTATCATTTATACAAATTGGACAAGACACTCTACCATGTGTTGTCCATTCTGACAACATTTCATAAGCTGAAAAATCGCTTATCGTCCATAGTAACATGACTTTTTTATTGAAATTTAGATTCAACGATACATCATATGCATCAACTCTCGTAGACCACAATTCTTTCAGCTCATCAATCAAAGATTGGAGGAATATATCCAGACTATCGCGCAGATGATTTGGCCCCGAATTCAGAATTGTTAGAAACAATTAGTCTTTCTTCATACACATATCCGGTGGCAAGTTATATGGAGTGATAATCACCGGCCATAATGAATGGTTACGAGACATTCTAAATGGATTGAACCCATCAGTACATAAGCCCAGATAAACATTTCGAGATTCAACAGCAAATTTATGATGTAGATATTGAAATATTTTCCACTCTGCAGCATCAGATGGATGACTTATTTCTCCCTCTTCTGCTTCATGCTCTGCGTGCCACCTCATTGACTCTACGGTTTTCTCGCTTTGATAAATTCTCTTAAATCTATCGGCTATAGGTAAATATCACATATGACTAAAAGGTATTTTCATCCTGCCCTCGCTTGAGTTATATCGGGGGGAATCGCAAAATTTATATTTTTCCCATTTCTCATCTTTTTCCAAAAGATTATACAATTGTGAACACACACGTCAATTGTATAAATTGGAAGCCCTAAATTTTGCACAGTTTTTTGGTTTCATAATATGAACCCATTGCATGATTTTCCTCGGACAAATATTCTATAAACAGCTCCGCCCAATAATCCATGCATTTTTATGGGAGATTAAAATCAGACTTAATGTTCATGAACCGAGCAGCTAAAGAGAATTGTAAGTGCCCTTCATGACAACCATCATACAATGGATTTTTCGCAGCTTGTAACATGTTGTAAATTTTTTGTGCTTCTAAATTTGGTTCTTCTATATTATTATATTATTACTCATTCTGATTATAATACTCATCAGTCGTAGTCTCAAAAAATGCATCCGCCACCATTTCAATATATCTATTACCGGATGTACAAACTGTTTCTTCACTAATACCACATGTACCTCCCTGATTTCTTTGGACATCACCCCGACTACTTGTCCCAAACTGAACATTCAGCTCTTCTCCATGTTTATACCAAATATAATATAATTTACCATAAATCTTCGACTATATAGATGGTTCCATAGTTTCCATCCCGGAATAAATTTATCATTTTTACAATTAATACAAGGACAGAAAAACTTACCTCCGTTACTTTGAGCTATTGGTTGACTACTTGCAAAATTTATGAACGCTTCATACCTTGTGCAAATTCCGCCGATATATTTCTTGTTTGATTTTCAATCCTTTTGTACATCCAATCTCTCAAATTATTATAATTTCCCCACATGTTTGAAGTTTTTTCTCTTTCGATTCTACAAATGAGAGAATGGGATGGAGCATATATATATATATATATATATATATATATATATATATATATATATATATATATATATATAAGATTTTGTCATTACTTTGCCACTACTTTGCCACTACATTGTAACCACAACAGGGTAGTCGCTTATAAGTCGGTATACCTACCATCCACATGTTTTTTTATGTTGTCACTTTGCCACCACTTTGTGACTGAAGAACCACTCCTACTGTGGTCGTAAATTGGTCGTATATTTTGTGACCAACATGTGGTTTTTCCACATGCAGTCGCTAATCAGTCGCTACTTTGCGACCAATTAGGGACTGCCACCATTAGTCGCAAATTAGTTGCATATTAGTCGCATAATGGTTGCGTATTACGACCAATATGCGACTACAATTTTTAGTCACTCTTTTGCGACCAATTTGCGACTACTGCTCCGTAGTCACAAATTGGCCGCAAAACAGTTGCAAACGTAGTCGCAAATTTTGCGACCACATATGTAGTCGTAAAATACAGTATCATTTTGGCAGTTTTTTGTAGTACACGTAACGCGGCAATGGTGGATTTGAGCAACGTTAGTTGATTCAACTTCGTTGATGGGTGTTGGGCTACGACATCAGCGGTGTTGAGTCGTAGTTTATTAACGGCTCGCATTCCAAAAACAACCGTCGACGTGCTATATGACAAGAGTTCGACGTGAGCAATTAGGCTGACGTGGCCGTGGTGGAAAGCCAATGTGGCTTTGGGGGTTCCGAAGACCGACGTGGTTGGGGATGAGGAGGAGTTGTTGTGGCTTAGAAAAGAATGGTTTAAATATAAATATCTTGTTAGTATTGTTGTTCACTTTTTGTGGAGCCAATCGTACTAGTTTTCATTACTGAATAAAGTAATTATCAATATTAGATACATATTTGTATAATGTGGATTTGTGGATAGGCATGATCGTTTCATTGAGTAATTATGTTATTCATGCCTCATTTTGAATATATGTGAGTTCGAGCAGTAGTGGTGTAGTGACTCGAGGTGGTGCTACGTTTTGAGAATTTTTAAACATTATTATTTATTTTATTTTGAATTTTAAACATCGTTGAATTTTTAAAGTTATTGTTTTAAGTTTTTTTTTTAATAATTTTATACATGGTTTTGACGAGAGTTTTTTTAATAAAAAATATTATTGCTTATATTTTATCTGTTAAATGTGATTTCAAATGAATTGTAAATTAAGTACGAAACAGTAACACGTGTCATGTATTTTGGAGACGGGTGTGACAAAATAAAACCGAGCAACTAGCCAAAGGGCACTCTTTGCTTGACTGAGAGATGTTCGAGTGAAAATGGTCGATGGAGCAAAACCAGGCTCTTTTTCGCTAAGCTGAGAGATTGATCGATGGAACAAGGCAATGATGACATCATATAAGTTGTGTTAAGGCTTATGATAAGTCGAAGAATTCAAGGACAAGAGGAAAAACTACACAGTTGCTCAAAAACTCGGTGGCCGCCGCTTTGTAAATAAAATGCGAGTTTTATTGATTTAAGGTTAAATTTGTGTCCTACAAAACTAAATGACGAGCTTTATTGGCAGATGCGACCTTCTAGTCTCGAAATGAATGAAAACAAGAAAGAAAAAATGGCAAAAGATTCAAAAAAAATTTATAAAATTAATGAAAAAAATCTTACAAAACAAAAAAAACTTGTCAAAATATTAAAATATTCAAATGCATACCTTGTATGGTCGTCATTCCTCCGGATTTGACAAGTACTTTTTCGACAAGCTGGTCCTTAAACTCAAGCCATTTTCAAACTAGTTAAATGGTAAAAACGAATGGGCCTAGTTGGGTTTTTTTAAGATTTTTGATGGAATTCTTTGGAAAGTAAAAGGAAAATTCACTAATTGGGATAAAATATTCTTGACTAAAGCTTTTGAAGGTTGGGTTTCAAATACATTAGATGCTTCAACCAACCGCTACTAACCAACAGGCTTAGAGGTTACTGCATGTTCCTAACCGCCTGCTCTCAAAGTTGATGAAGAGAATGTACTTTCCTAATAAATGGCGATTTCCTCTTGGCTGGAAACGGTTCTCGTCCTTATTATGTTTGGAAAAATATTTTATTTGATAGAAATCTCCTGAAAAAGGACTAAAACTAGTGATAGGTAATGGTCTTTCAACTAGTTTTTGACAAGATCCATGAATTTGTGATAGCGTACAGAAAATCTCGTGGATTAAAAACTTCTAAGTTAACACTAAATTAAAAATGGGCTAGGTCATTGATGCCCACAAAGAAGCTGGAGGCAAAACAAGTTTGTTGAATTTTTCTTCTTTGCAGACATTAAAAGCATTCTACAGAATAACTCGACAGTAAACTCGAAAGATTTTTGGGTTTAGATCCACAACAAAGGAGAAGATGCTCAACAATCTAGATATTGGCTAGCATTCCAAAACAGTAATTCCGGCTTATTCAATGAAGCTTAAAAATTAGAGTTTAAAATCTCCTCCAAAGATAAAAAATCTTTTGTTTGGAGATGCTTGTATGGTGTCTTCCCGATTGCTGATAGGTTAGTAAAGAAAGAGATAATGGTGGACTTAAGGTTTCAGGCATGTGGCATTGAAGGTGAGTCGGAGAACCAAGTTTTGTTTTATTGCACAAAAGCTAGGCATTATATGGGCTGTCTCACGTTACCCTTCTTCAAAAATGGTTTTGATGTAACTTCATATTTCAGCAATTTTCACCATCTGCTGTCAAAATCTAGCTGCTCATATTGATCCAAAAAATAGCAAAAGATTTATGTGGATTCTTTGGTTCATTTGAAAGAATAAAAATTCACTCATAGTTGAAGGCAAAGTCGTCGACCCAACAGACACTATTGACAAAATCAATGAGGAAGTGAAGATTTGGTTATAAGCTATTGAACAAAGTTGTCATTATCCACTCAAGAGGCTAAAGAATTCTTGGAAAGCCCCTCGGCTTCATTTGTTACAGTACCAGTACAATGTTGCTTTTGCGTGAAATAAAACATCTAAAGTAGGAGGTTTAGCTTGGGTTGTAAGAAATTTTGAGGGAGTGGTGATTCTACATAGTAGGAGCTATTGCACCAACACATGTTTTTTGGAAGCATTAAAACTACTAAGCTTCATGTGGGCGATGGTTAGTATGACCTTTTTAAAATTCAACAGGATCATCTTCTCTTCGTAAGCTAGTGGGGGTCATCAATTTATATGAAAGAATATATTTGATAGCTAAGAAATAACAAAAAATGATTTCGCAATCACTTAATATTAGTTTAAAAAACAAGAGTTTTAATATTTATTTTATCTTAGAACTGTGTGATAAATTATTGTCAGTTTCTTAATGAAATATTATTGGAAAATCAACCATTCAGATCAAATGGTTGATATTATGAAAACACCTTGAAATATTAAAAAATTATTGATATACATCAAATTTGTATTCAAAAATTATTTTTTATTATTAATAAATATTTTCATATTTGTTTAAGAAATCATGTTTCTGCAAATATCTGTAAATCAATATATTGTGTTAATTTTTCTCATGTGTAATAATATTTTTTGCTAATTTCTTTTTGTATTTTTACTCTGGTCAATTTACCAAATTTACCAAATATGGTGGTTTAACACGAAAAAAATTATACAAAAGGGTATAGTTGTTTGAAATAGAGATATACGCTTTCTGGCGATATAAAAATTATGTTTAAGAAAATTATGTGAACATATAGATGAAGTAACAGAGATCAAAGATAAAGCCGAAGATGCAGAGTTATTCATCAGTGACGACTCTTAATATCATCTACGAAGAAAATAGCTTTCATAAACAAAATGTAGCATATGCATTCATGTTTATTGAAGTTTTGACAATAACAATACAAAAAATATATTATAATATAAGACGAAAATGATTCAATTTATTTACTCTTCTTCCTCAACAAAAGCTTCGATTCGAAGAAGAACAAATCCAACAGCAACACCAACAAGCGTAAGACCATTCATGATTGCTGCAATTTTGAAAATCTCTCCAACGGCGTTACACGTGGAGGTTAAGGCTCCTCCACGGCTTGTTCTTCCCTTTAGAGACATAACAACATTAGCAAAGCTCTGTTCTGTGCAGAGAGGTAATCCCATGGAGACAACCTTGTTGTTATTTGCCTTGAGACCACCATATGAATTAAGTCCTCTTATGTAAGAAACTTTCATCTCAGGTTTCCTTTGTGTCTGTCCGAATTTGCACACAGTTCCGACTCTTGTCCATGAAATCACTGCTGGTGCTGCTGCCATCTGACAAAAATGAATTGTTTAACAGCGATTCAGTAATCAAGAGACAAGTTACCGAGGAATAAATCAAAAAGAGAGAGAAAAGAGAGGTTAAGGTTTTTGATACCTGTGAATGAGTTTGAAAGATGCAATAGAAATGGAGCAGTTCAACAAAAGAGAAGCAAAAGAGGGAAGCTATATTTTTAGGGAAAGATGAGATTGCGGATAAGGTGGGTGTGGCTGCCACAGCCAATAAAGAGGAGAGAAGGATTGTGTTCTATCAAATATCTGTGAACACACGTTTCTCATCTCTCTACTCAAATTCTTTTTTTTTTTTAATTTCATATTTAATCTTTTTAAGTAGTATCTTTTTGTTTTAAATCTCAAATCCCAAAATTAAAATTTCAAAAATAACAAAAATAATTTTATAAAAATATTTATTTATTTTAAATAAATTATAAATAATCTTAAAATTTTATATTTGAATTGATTTTGTTTTTAATTTATAGTTTAATTTTATTCTATTAAAATAAAGTTTGAAACTAAAAATTTTATTTTTAGAACAATTTTCTAAAAAAAATACTATTATGAAGAATTATCTTAATCTTTTTTCTATATTTAGTCCACTCTATTTTTTTCTTTCAATTTCACCCATTGTTTCCTTACCTATCAAATATCAAATGTTATTTTCTACATTTTTTGCAACTTCTTTTTATTTGAAATAAAAGTCCAACTTGTAGAAATGAAAGCTAGTCCTTGTCAACCACTGAATAAACTGAGTTAGTGGTTAACCGTAGAAGTTGGTCTTGTTGTGCTCCTAGTTATTGGTTGAAGGAAATATTAGGGTCTTTTCATGAATCTCTCCCGTTAGTTTCTGTTCTGATTTTATCTTATCAATGTTACTGATCCTTTGAGTTTATTGGAGGAGTTTATTTCTTCCGAATACTCTTAATAGAAAAAAGTGTCTTACTTGTGTAAACACTCTAAGTCAAATAGTCTTTCCCTTTGTATATATATAATAGTTGTCGACATTTGTTTAATGGTTAAGTGAGAAATACAAAAACATTTTTCCCCTTTGTTAATATAGTATCGGAGCTAGCGGCGATTTAGGGTTTGCTAAAAATTTTTTTTGAAGCTTTTAGTTCTTGCAATCTTCGGCTCAACTCAGTAGGCTCGATTCATCCCCTAGTGAGTTTGTCACCGCCGAAACTGCTTCTTTCATCTGTTTGCTTTCCTTGTTCGTTCGTTTTTTTTTAAAGATTATCGGGAACATTCTTGCTCCGATTAATCTCTTGTTTCTGTTCTTTTTCTTCAATTGACCTTTGATTGGTGCCAATTTCTCTTCGTTTTTAAACATCTCTTGGCCTGATCTTCTGTTTACATGAGTTCTCATACTCAATCGCTAAGCTCAACACTGGACGACGGGGAACATCACCGATCTTCGACAGATCAGTATGAGAATCCGTATTATTTGCATAGTACGGATCATGCTGGTCTTGTCTTGGTGTCAGATCGTTTATCATCTGGGGCAGACTTCCATTCTTGGTGTCGTTCGATCCGAATGGCTCTGAATGTGAGTAATAAGCTTGGATTTATCGACGGTACTATTACTAAACCCTCTCTAGCTCATAGAGACTTTGGTGCATGGTCTAGGTGTAATGATATGGTGGCAACATGGCTTATGAATTCAGTTTCAAAGAAAATAGGTCAGAGTTTTGTTTTTATCTTCGGCTAAAGCTATATGGAACAATTTAATGTCCCGATTGAAGCACCACGGGTTTATGAGATAGAACATAAATTGAGTTCAATCCAGCAAGGTTGTATGGATGTTTGTACGTACTATACTGAACTTGTAACCTTATGGGAAGAACATAAGAACTATGTTGAACTGCCTCTATACACATGTGGGAAATGCGAGTGCAATGTGGCTATGTTGTGGAAAAAATTACAGCAAAGAAGTAGAGTAATGAAGTTTCTCATGGGGCTTAATGAAGGATATGAACCCACACGTCGTCATATTCTTATGCTCAAGCCTATTCCACCTATTGAGGAAATGTTTAACATGGTTACTCAGGATGAGAGGCAGAAATCCATCAAATTTCCTACAACTGTGGAGAATCCTGTCTTTCAAAGTTCTACTGTTCCTACATCATCTTCGGAAGCTCCAGTTCATGCTGCAAATTATAGTTCTTTCCATCCCAAACAAAGGCCAGTTTGCACTCATTGTGGTCAGATGGGTCATATTGTGCATAAGTGCTACAAGCTATATGGATACCCTCCAAGACACAGGAACCACAATCCTACTGGTCAGGGAGTGCGACCATCATATCCAGCTGCGCAGACTCCTTATCCTAGAGGTTATTCAGCTTCAACTACAAGACCTCCGTTTAAGCAGCCATCACAAAACACGAATCCGAGTTATTCATCTTCTCATTCTAATGTGATGGCGAATGTTCAGAACACAAATCCGGGTTATATTCCTTCTGAC
The DNA here is from genome assembly GCA_018901945.1 of Pugionium dolabratum. Classification (NCBI taxonomy): domain Eukaryota; kingdom Viridiplantae; phylum Streptophyta; class Magnoliopsida; order Brassicales; family Brassicaceae; genus Pugionium; species Pugionium dolabratum. Next base: position 826,607 of record JAEVFF010000019.1, read on the forward strand.
GCTTCTTCACAGCATTCAAATCTCGATTTGACTCAATTTACTACAGACCAGGTTAAATCTTTGATTCAACATCTTAGTGCTCATATTCAAGTGTTGGCTAATCAAGCTACTCCTTCATTGGATCATCAATCTCAAAACACAGACACTGACATTGTACCTGCTTCCTCATCCTTCTCTGGTAATATCCCATCCCCCTCTTCAAGCATTCACTTCCTACATCCTTTTCTTACCTTTCAACATCAATGCCTTAGCTCTTCACAGCATAAAATCCCTAAGGGTAGTTGGATCATTGATAGTGGTGCTACGGGGCATGTTTGTTTTGATTTGACACTGTTCAGTAATATTTCTTCAGTTGAAGAAGTTTCAGTCTCTCTCCCTAATGGCACTAGATTACCCATTCTGCATATAGGCACAGTGCGTTTGTCTCCTCGTCTTGTCTTACATAATGTCCTCCATGTTCCAGCTTTTACGTTCAATTTACTAAGCATTAGTAGCTTACTTCATAACAGACAGTTTTCTGCTCATTTCTATTCTGATCACTGTCTTATTCAGGAGCATACTCATGACTTGAAGATTGGTAGAGGTATTCTTCTAAATAACACCTCTTCATCCTAGAGTCTGATATCAATTCCTCAACTACCAATTTTTGTGGATCCATGATGATTGATGGACAGATATGGCATGAACGCCTTGGTCATCCATCTCTTCCTATTCTTCAACGTCTTTCTTCTTCTTTGCCAAAGTTTAAATCACCTTCTCATACTCCATGTTTTGTTTGTCCATTGGCTAAACAAAAACATCTTCCATTTGTTGCTCACAATAATATTTCTGATACTCCTTTTGCTTTAATTCATTTGGACATATGGGGTCCTTTTTCAGTAGAGTCAATTGAGGGTTATCGTTTCTTTTTAACTCTTGCTGATGACTGCACTCGAGTGACGTGGGTATACATGTTAAAAGCCAAGAGTGATGTTGCTTCTGTTATGCCAAAGTTTATTAAGTTTATAGAAAATCAGTATGGCCGAAGTGTAAAAGCGATTCGTAGTGATAATGCACCGGAATTAGCTTTTACACAGTTGGTCACTGAACTTGGCATTATGCACTATCACTCTTGTGCTTACACACCTGAGCAGAACTCAGTGGTGGAACGCAAACACCAGCATCTACTCAATGTTGCTCGAGCCTTGTTTTTTCAATCTCACATTCCTTTGATTTATTGGCCTGACTACATTCTTACTACAGTTTTTCTAATAAATCGCATTCCTTCTCCTCGGCTTCAATTTTTATCCCCATATGAGCTTTTAACAAAGAAACCTCCTGCTTATGACTTCCTTCGAAATTTTGGGTGTCTCTGTTTTGTGTCGACTTATCCTATAAATCGACACAAGTTTAGCCCTCGTGCTAAATCTTGTGTGTTTTTAGGGTATCAATCGGGTTATAAAGGCTATAAGGTGTTAGACTTAGAGACTAATGCTGTTTTTGTCTCTAGACATGTTGTATTTCATGAACATATATTCTCTTTTAAAGACAAGACCTCTTCGATTCCAACTTCATCTCTATTTTTGGATTCAATTTTACCAACTTATCATGCCATGGATCATATACGACATAATTCTTCCTCTTTACAATCTTCATCTCTCTCTACATCCAGACCTACCTCTTTTTCTCCATCTAGTGCCCCAACTGATTTAGAGACTGTTCCCTCCACTTCTGACCAGCAAGCGCCAAGGAATGCTCGTCCAAAACGCACTATTAAGACCCCCAACTATCTATCTGATTACCACTGCTCTTTACTCTCTAATTCCAATACACTTCCTCATCATGTTACTAGTCTTAAATACCCTTTATCCTCTATCCTTTCTTACTCCAACCTTAGACCTCATTATCGTTCATACATCCTTAATGTCTCCACCCAAACAGAACCTAAAACCTATAAGCAGGCTGTAATGTCTAGTGTTTGGAGAGATGCAATGAATAATGAGTTGCAGGCTATGAAACAGAACAAAACTTGGACTATCAAATACAATGTTGTTGGCACAGTAGAACGTTATAAAGCAAGGTTAGTTGCTCAAGATTTTATGCAACAGGAGGGTGTTGACTTCATGGATACTTTTTCTCCTATTGCTAAGCTTACAAGTGTTAAACTTCTCCTTGCTTTAGCTTCTGTTCATGGCTGGCAATTAGCACAGATGGATGTCTCTAATGCCTTCTTACACAGTTCATTGGAAGAAGAGATCTTTATAAAATTACCGTTGGGATACACTCCTCGTTCTAATGTGCCATTGTCCTCTAATTCTGTCTGTAGATTGCATAAATCAATTTATGGATTAAAACAGGCGTCTAGACAATGGTACAAATGCTTCTCAACAGTTTTATTACAATATGGATTTCGACAATCTGTTGCTGATTCTACTCTTTTTGTTAAGCGCAAAGACCACATATTTTTAGCTCTATTGGTTTATGTTGATGACATACTAATAGCAAGTAATGCTTCTGAAGCTATTACAGATATTCAAGCAGTCCTTCGCAATGAATTCAAGATCAAAGATTTAGGAGTACCAAAATTTTTTCTCGGCCTGGAGATTGCAAGAAACTCGACCGGTATTGTGATTTGTCAACGTAAGTACGCTTTAGACATTTTGCAAGATACTGGATTGCTAGCATCTAAACCGTGTTCAGTTCCCATGGATCCTAATCTCAAAATGAGTAAAGATACTGGCACACTTTTACCTAATGCTACATCTTTTCGGGAACTTATTGGGCGTCTTTTGTACTTGACGATAACACGGCCTGATATTACTTATGCCGTTAATCGTCTCAGCCAATTTCTTTCAGCCCCCACAGATGTTCATCTTCAGGCTGCACACAGAATTTTGAGATACATCAAGTCGAATCCTGGTCAGGGCCTTTTTTATTCAGCAACTTCCGAGTTATGTCTTAATGCTTTCTCCGATGCAGATTGGGCTATCTATCCAGATACAAGACACTCTCTAACAGGTTTTTGTGTGTATCTTGGTAAATCCCTAATCAGTTGGAAATCTAAGAGACAAAAGACTATCAGTAGAAGCAGTACTGAAGCCGAATACCGCAACATGGCTTTAGCCACATGTGAGTTACTTTGGTTTAAACAGCTTTTACTTGATTTCAATGTGCAGATGACAGGTCCCGCAAAGCTCTTTTGTGACAACAAATCCGCTATTTACATTGCCATGAATCCCGTCTTCCATGAGCGGACAAAACATATTGAAGTGGACTGTCACACGACTCGAGATCAAATGAAACACGGCTTTCTTAAGGTTTTACATGTTTCTACGAACAATCAACATGCGGACATCCTTACCAAGCCTCTCCACTCGGGTCCTTTTCACTCTCTCCTTCAACGCATGTCACTTTCAAGCCTCTTTGCACCACCTTCATCGCTGTCTGCTTCAGAGGCTTGAGGGGGGGGGGGGATATATTAGAGGAGTTTATTTCTTCCGAATACTCTTAATAGAAAAGAGTGTCTTACTTGTGTAAACACTCTAAGTCAAATAGAGTCTTTCCACTTGTATATATATAATAGCTGTCGACATTTATTTAATGGTTAAGTGAGAAATACAAAAACATTTTTCCCCTTTGTTAATAGAGTTCAATACCCGATTATTATCTAGATGCAGTTTACTTGTTTATGTGTGTTGGAGAAAATAAAGAGACAAGCACAATTTACGAGTTTTCAAGGTGTGATCCGACCTTGGTACATCTCTGTGAGCATCTCTAGCTCACAAGATCAATCCACTATCAAAGCTTCCAAATACACAGCAAGATGTACAATCAATCATAAGATTAATACACAAAGACAACTAAGAGGTAAAAGATAATCCGGTTGTTGATCCTTTTTTCTATGCTTCTCGGATGATTATTGTGTGAACTCAACCTTCTATTTGCTGAATAAACCTTCTGCAAATAGTTCTCTTCTGATCTTCGTCTATCTGCTAAAAACTGCTTTTCTGTCTTTTTATATTGACACACATTTGATTTTCCAGGGCGATTTTCCAGGGCAATGTTAATAACACTAAGAAGCCTTATCCTTTTGTGTGTAAATATTAGGCCCAACAGTATTAGTCCAATAGAATATTTACAAACTCCACCTCGATTGTGCGAATAAATTGTTAATATTTCATGGGTAAAACCCATTTCACCAAGTCAAAAAAATTGGCCAGTTGTGCCTTAATGAACCCGTATTCAAAATTTTCAGAATACTCATTAACTAGATTCATATCCACGCTATGCGTGGGGAAAAATATTTGTAAATTATATTTTATTAGTAAATATAATTAAATATTTATATAATTTTAAATTTTATTTAAAATTACTTTAAAATTAATTTTTGTATATATAAATTAAGAAAAGAAAAATAATTATTTTTTACGAATTTAATAGTAGTTTTTGTTAGTTTAATCAAATATATTAATTATATAACCAAATTAATAACAATGATATATTTATAATTATTCTAATAAGTTAAACTTATTTATATATTTATTTGAAATTTATTTTAGTGATGACATGTTAGCATGATATTTCTGTTAATAACACGTCAAAGTAAAATTATTTTATTAAAATGTTTCTCAAATAATATATTAGGAATTACGGTAGTAACTTAAATATATTTATATTTATTTAAAATTATTTATAAATTAACGTATAAAAAATTTAAAGAAATAAAAAAGTATTGTTTTTGCAAATGTAATAGTATTTTTTGGTTAGTTGAATAAATTATATTTATTCTCTAACCAAATTAATATCAGTGGCATATGTTGTAATTATTCTAGTAAGTTAAACCCTTTTATATATTTAAGCTGAAACTTCATGTGATGTTGACACGTCAACATGGTATTTTTGTTATTAACACGTGAGGATAAGGTTATTTTGTTAAAAAGTTTTTCAAATAATATATTAGAGATTTGGTCAGCCTTTTGAATCAGACTTCATTCATTCTTTCAAAAAACAAAAAACTTTACCTTTTCTCTTTCATCCCTTTTGACTCCCCACCGCCGAAAACTCACATACCTTATATCTTCGTTCTAGGGTAGATTGCATCATTGATTACTCCCATCTTTTGCAATCCTTCTTTAAACTTCTTGATAGCAATTGCTTTGGTAAGTATATCTGTTGGATTTATCGAGGTATTAATTTTCATCCATTACTTCTCCTTCATTTATTACAACTATGATGAAATGGTGTCTAACTGCAATGTGTTTGGTTATGTCGTGATGGACACTATTTTTTGCGAGACAAATGGTGCTTTGGGAATCATAGTAAATTTCAATAGATTTCTGCTCAAAACCTAACTCTTAGGTGATTTCTTTCATCCACAAGTTCTCTTTGGTTTATTGCGATAGGGATGTTAAATTGGTATATCCAACCCATTTAAACTCACCCCATATAAAATCCATCTCATTTAAATTCCAAATCTTATAAAACTCATTTATTATAAAATTTAATAGGATTACTCATTTAAACCCATTTATAATTGCACTAATCTATTTAAACCTATTCAAACTCATTTAACCCATTTAATCCATTTTAGGTTATATTTTTTCTTTTTATTTATATTTATTTATAACCATTATATTATTAATAAAATAATATTGTAATTTTTATTTTAAAAATAGGTAATAACTTTATTTATTTGTTAAAAATATTATTTTTTATAAATATATTAAAATATTTTTAATAAAATAAAATATTGAATTTTTGTCCTATGTTTCATAGGAAATTTGAAATTTCTAACATTTTTAAATATTATAATGGGTAAAGCTACTTTATTTAGAATTCACTCCGTTTAAATTCATTTTTTATCACGAAATTATTCTACATTTTTGTCAAAAATTAAGCATTTTTCATTCAGAATTTTTTCGTCGAAAACATAATTCCATATTTTCCCACCAAAACGTAATTCAACATTTTTCCTCTAAAAACGTGATTTCGTATTTTTCCGTTAATTTCATAATTTTCCGCCAAAAATATGATTTTATATTTTCTTGTCGAAAATGTGATTTCGTATTTTTTGACAAAAACATAATTCATTATTTTTTCAGAAAAATATAATTCCGTATTTTCTCGCCAAAATATAATTCCGTATTTTCACGTTAAAAATATAATTTTGTATTTTTTACTAAAACGTGATTTTATTCTTTATTTTTTACAAAAAGTTATTAATTACTTATTATAAAATATTTGTTTGAATCATTGTTGATTAAGCAAAAATAAAATATAAATGGCTTTAATAGGGTACCCATTTTTTTAAAGCAAAAACCCTTTTAATAAATGAGTTTTAAATGTATACTCTTTTAAACCAATTAATCTCAATTTTAATAAATGGCTATAAATGGGTTTTTAAATTTGTAATTACTCACTAAAAACCAATTAATAATAAACCCATTTTAACATCCCTAGTAAGCGCCATGTACTCGGCTTCCTTCGTCGACATAGCGACTATGTGTTGAAGCCTAGATCTCCAGCTAACCGTATTTCCTCTGACCTTAAATAAATAACCAGTAATAGATCTTCTTTTATCAACATTTGTACCATAGTCACTGTCACTGTACCCAACAACACCAAACTTGTTTGATTTTCTAAACACCAACTTATGTTCTATAAAGCCTCAGATATATCTCAAAATCCATCCAACAACCTACCAATGGTTCTTGTTAGATGCACTCATATATCGACTGAGCAAACCCATTTCATATGCCAGATCCGATCTATTTCCTACCATGGAATACATTAGACTCCCCACGGCATTTGAGTATGGTACTCCTTTCATTTCAATCTCAACTTGTTGTTTGTCTTCATCTTTTGTGCTTGATAACTTGAAATGAGATCCAATGGGAGTTTGAACTAGTTTTGATTATGACATGTTGAAACTGCTTATAACCTTCTCAAGGTAGCTTTCCTGTGAAAGCATTACAATGTTGTCAGTTCTGTTTCTAATAATGTCAATACCCAAAATTCTTTTTGCTGATCCGAGATCTTTCATTTCAAATTTCTTGTTTAGCAAACCTTTTAGTAGATTGATTTCTATCATACTCTTAGCTGCTACTAGCATGTTGTCCACATAGAGCAGTAGGTACACAAAATTTTCTTTGTCAAAACATCTGAAGTAAACACATGAATCATACCTGCTTCGTGTATACTTTTGAGACCTTAGGAAGTTATCAAACCTCATGTTCCACTGTTTGGGTGCTTGCTTGAGTCCATATAATGACCTTTGTAGTAGACAGATCTGATCACCCTTAGAGAACCCTTTTGGCTGCTCCATGTATATTTTTTCATCCAAGTTTCCGTGCAAAAATACAGTTTTCATGTCAAGTTGTTCTAGTTCCAGATTGAAATTCACCACCATAGACAACACAAGTCTTATAGTTATGTGTTTGACAACCGGTGAAAGACTTTGTGCTAATCTATCCCCTCAATTTGTGAGAACCTTTTTGTAACTAATCTCGCCTTGAAGTTTTTCTCTTCAAGTTCTGGAATTCCTGGTACTTTGAAGATCCATTTACAATTAATCGTTCTCTGCTTTTTAGTCTTGTCTACCAACTTCCAAGTCTGATTCTTTTCATGTGATTTCATTTTTTCTGTCATTGCTGCCACCCATAAGTCCTTTTGCTTAATGTTAACAGCTTCTTGAAAGTTTCTTGGTTCCTCCTCATTCAGTTTTTAACCATGTTTAATGCATAAACAACAACATCACAGTCATCAAATCTACTAGGGAGTCTTACATTTCTTCTTACCCTATCTCTGGCCAGCTGATAACCTTCCAAATCATCTCTTGCGTTTATTCTGATTCATCTGTACTGATTGACCTCAGTTTAATTTTGCTTGAATTTTCTCCACCTTGATCCGTAGTTTCATCAGGAAGTAGGAATGTGACATGTTTTTCCTTCTTTGCTATTTCCTTCTCTTCACCTGATATTGATAGTTTTCCAACATCATTAAACAACACATTCTCACAGAATGTAACATCTCTACTTATCAAACATTTTTCCTCTCCATTCCAGATTCTGTAACCCTTCACTGTTTGTGGATACCCCATAAAGATTCCTCTCTTATCTCTAGGCTTTAATTTTCCTTGATATGTATGATAGTACACCAAGCATCCGAATCTTCTCATGTGAGAGTAATCAATTTTTTCCCCTGTCCAGATTTCTTATAGAATTTGAAAGTCTAATGGTGTAGAGGGTGTTTTGTTGATCACATCACTACAACTGATGTAGTTTATGCCAGAAACTTTCTCCAAGTCTTGTCTCACTTAATAAGCTTTTTTAGAATAGTTCTGTTTAATCGTTCTGCTATACCATTCTAATGCGGTATATATGTATTGACATAGGAAAATCAAATAAGACCTATCTTGACCTACAAGGCAAGTGTGAGCACGAAAATTCAGTTTGAATAACAAGGGAAATGAAAAAGGATGGGTTATTATTAACCACATGGTTGAAATGGTTAAATAGCTACCTTGGGAGAAGAATCAAGGTGAAAAAGTCATGCCCATGCTGCACACAGTCTTGGCAACCACACCAAACAGTCATGCCCATGCTGCACACAGTCTTGGCAACCACACCAAACAGTCATGCCCATGCTGCACACAGTCTTGGCAACCACACCAAACAGTCATGCCCATGCTGTCTCCTCTCTTCTCATTGGTTGTTGACAGGCTCCTCCTCTATTCAAACTCATCCACAAGTTTGAATTCGTTTTCTTTTGTGTTCACATTGTAAATCCTCTATAAAAGGGCTGTAAAGACTCAATGTATAATATACTCTTAGGAGATTCTTCTCCATAAGTCTAAGTCATTTCTCATACTTCTCTTTGAGTTTTCAGATTCAATTCTTCACATTTCTCCTCTATAATCTCAATATTCTTACATGGTATCAGAGCATAAGATCATTCTCTTATCTTTTCTACTCAAATCTCTCAGTTCCTAATCTAAAATTCTGTCAAAAATCTCTCAGTCTTTAGACTAAAAACTCACGGTTTCATTCAACCATAAAAGCTGCTTCCTTTGAGCTCTTCAAAGCCTAACATTGGAGGATACAGTTCAAATTAGTTCCAGCCTGAAACCTACGGTGATAGCAGTAGTTCTCAAAGGCTTGAACTACACATTATGGTCAAGAACCATCAAGACACCCATTTGTGGCAAAGGACTTTGGAATCACATCTTGGAGGATAATACTCCATCTATAGATGATCCAAAGGAGAAGAAGGATGAGGCAACAAGAAAAGAAGAAGCTAGGTGGTTCCAAGAAGATCAATCAGTCCTTGGATTCCTCCAAAATTCATTGGACCCATCCATTCTTGAAGCTTATTCACATTGTGAAACTGCCAAGTCTCTTTGGGACACTCTCAAGAGGGTGTATGGGGATGTTTCAAACCTCAGCCGTGTGTATGAGGTTAAGAAAGGCTCTCAATGATCTACACCAAGAGGATATGGAGTTCACAAAATTCCTGGGCAAGTTCCAGTCAACATGGTCCGAGCTTGACATGTTGAGACCAAGTTCTATGGATCCAAAGGTGCTTAATGAAAGGAAGGAACAAGACAAGATATTTGGGCTCCTTCTCAACCTAAATCCAGCCTTTAAGGATGTGATTAAGTCCATCCTGAGAGAGCCAAAACTCCCTGATTTCGAAGAGGTGTGCTTACGGATTCAAAGGGAGCAAGGCAACAATCAAAGGGAGCAAGGCAACATTGGTTTGTTTGGTGGTAAAGGAGAACTAGTCATGGCCAACAAAAGCGTGTTTAAGCAAGAGGATAGGAAGAGTGTGATGTGTGAGCATTGTAAGAGGAATGGCCACATCAAGGACAAGTGCTGGATACTTCATCCTCATCTCAAGCCAAACCGGTTCAAGGATTCAAAGGCTAACATCTCTCAAATGGTTGCGACTGAACCGGCAAGTTCATCCAACCAAGGAGGGGAGCTAGCTATGAATGTATCCATGGAGTATGTTAAGAAGAGTGACTTGGAGGATCTCATCAAGGCCTATGCCTCAAAACTCTCCGGTATCACACTCTACTCCCATAAATCGCTTGATAAACCAGATCATAAGTTGGTAGTGGATTCAGGTGCTTCTCACCATATGATTAGCAATGCTAGGTTGTTAAAGAACATTGAACCATGTCTAGGACAAGTAACTATAGCTGATGGTAAGGTTATTCCAATTGAAGGAACCGGAAAATTAAGACTATTTGACAAAGAAACTAATGCATTCTTTGTACCTAAATTTAAGTCTAATCTAGTTTCTGTCAAAAAGGCTACTAAAGACCTCAATTGCAATGTTACATTTGGGCCTAACAATGTTTACTTTCAGGATATTAAGAGTGGTAAGATACTTGGAGGTGGTGTAACTCAAGATGAGCTCTATGTTCTTGAAGACCCTCCAAGCAATTTGGATTCCTTAGCTTTCAAATCCTGTGTTTTTGCTAATAAAGATGTCTTATGGCATGCTAGATTAGGACATCCTCATGCTCGTGCTTTAAGCTTAATAATTCCTAATGTCGCTTATGATCACTCAGTTTGCGAGGCTTGTATCCTTGGCAAACATTGTCGTGTTGTTTTCCCTAAATCGTCTACAATTTATGAGCATTGCTTTGATTTAGTACATTCCAATGTTTGGACCTCACCTTGCATGTCTAGAGATAGGAATAAATACTTTGTGACCTTTATAGATGAGAAATTGAAATATACATGGGTTACATTACTTCCATCTAAAGATAGGGTTTATGAGGCATTTATAAACTTTCATAATTATGTTACTAATCAATTCAATGCAAAGATCAAAATGTTAAGATCAGATAATGGAGGGGAATACACAAGTCAAAGATTCAAAGCTCATCTAAACAAACATGGAATACTACATCAAACTAGCTGTCCACACACACCACAACAAAATGGAGTTGCTGAAAGGAAGAAACGACACTTAATGGAAGTAGCAAGATCCATGATGTTTCATACCAATGTTCCTAAAAGTTTTTGGGGAGATGCAGTCTTGGTTGCTTGCTACCTCATCAATCGGATTCCAACCAAAGTCTTGCAAGATATATCCCATTTGAGGTACTCAATAAAACTAAACCTTCCATTGATCATTTACGTGTATTTGGGTGTGTGTGCTTTGTGTATGTTCCAGGTGATCTAAGAAACAAGTTGGAGGCAAAGAGCATCAAGTGTATGTTCCTTGGATATTCGACAACACAAAAGGGTTATAAGTGCTATGATCTGAGCAACAACAGGACATATGTATCTAGAGATGTCAAGTTCATAGAAGAACAAAGCTATTATGATCAGAAAGATTGGGAAGGATTGAAGGATCTCTCAAGGTCACCTTCTGATTTGGCTACGAGTTTGAGGTTTCTCTTGAATCATTTGGGAAATGATCTGCCAAAGGATTTAAGACACGAAGAAACAAGAACCTTAAGTAGTTCACAAGATACCCAAGAGAATGAACAAGGGGTGGTAACTCAAGAACCAACTCCAATCCAAGAAGAAGCTATGGCCCAAATTCAAGAACAAGACGACTTGGAAGTGGGTATAGAGGAACCTATTCACCAAATGGAAGAGGAAACGGTTGTAGAGGAGGCTGCACCACCTGTTCAGCATTTAAGGAGGAGTACTAGACTTAGAAACACTAGGGTATTCTACAACAACCAGGCCGTGGCTCATCCCATACAAGCTGTTTGTTCCCTTGACCTCTTGCCATCTAGTCATCAAGCATTCCTTGGAAAGATTGAACAAAGTCAGATTTGGAAAGATTGAACAAAGTCAGATTCCAAGGACTTATGAAGAAGCTGAGAGCAAGAAAGAATGGTTAGATGCAGTAAGAGATGAGAAGGGAGCTATGGAAAGGAATCATACATGGGATATACAAGAACTTCCAAAGGCAAGAAGGCTGTGAGTTCCAAGTGGGTGTTCACCATCAAGTATAAGAGCAATGGGGACATAGAAAGGTACAAGGCACGTCTAGTTGCAAGGGGTTTCACTCAGACATATGGAGAGGACTATACTGATACATTTGCACCGGTGGCTAAGCTACACACTGTAAGGGTTGTTCTTTCACTAGCTACGAATCTGACTTGGAACTTATGGCAAATGGATGTCAAGAACGCATTCCTACAAGGAGAACTTGAAGAGGAAGTGTATATGACTCCACCACCAGGCCTTGAAGATTTTTGCAAAGAGGGACAGGTTCTAAGACTTAGGAAGGCAATATATGGGTTGAAGCAGTCACCAAGGGACTGGTATCACAAATTAAGCTCCACACTTACTGATAATGGGTTTAGGAAATCCCATTCAGATCATACTTTGTTCAGTCGTCAAAACTCCAAAGGAATCGTGGCGGTCTTGGTTTATGTGGATGACCTTATCATCACAGGAGATGATAAGGAAGGAATTCAGTCCACAAAGGCCTTCTTAAACAGATCATTGACATCAAGGATCTTGGAGAGTTGAAGTACTTCTTGGGTATTGAAGTGTGTCGGTCTCAAGAAGGGCTCTTTCTATCCCAAAGAAAGTATGCTCTTGATCTGTTGACAGACACGGGAAAGCTTGGGGCCAAAACTCCTCTTGAAGATGGCTACAAGGTCAACGGAGAGGGGGAGAAAGCTGATGAGTTATTTAAGGATGTTTCTCAGTATAGGAGACTAGTTGGGAAGCTGATCTACCTCACCCTCACACGACCAGACTTGTGTTTTTGCTGTGAATCAAGTAAGTCAACATATGCAAAAGCCTACTGTATATCATTGGAGCATGGTAGAAAGGATCCTTAGATANAATGGAGTTGCTGAAAGGAAGAACCGACACTTAAATGGAAGTAGCAAGATCCATGATGTTTCATACCAATGTTCCTAAAAGTTTTGGGGAGATGCAGTCTTGGTTGCTTGCTACCTCATCAATCGGATTCCAACCAAAGTCTTGCAAGATATATCCCCATTTGAGGTACTCAATAAAACTAAACCTTCCATTGATCATTTACGTGTATTTGGGTGTGTGCGCTTTGTGTATGTTCCAGGTGATCTAAGAAACAAGTTGGAGGCAAAGAGCATCAAGTGTATGTTCCTTGGATATTCGACAACACAAAAGGGTTATAAGTGCTATGATCCAAGCAACAACAGGACATATGTGTCTAGAGATGTCAAGTTCATAGAAGAACAAAGCTATTATGATCAGAAAGATTGGGAAGGATTGAAAGATCTCTCAAGGTCACCTTCTGATTTGGCTACGTGTTTGAGGTTTCTCTTGAATCATTTGGGAAATGATCTGCCAAAGGATTCAAGACACGAAGAAACAAGAACCTTAAGTAGTTCACAAGATACCCAAGAGACTGAACAAGGGGTGGTAACTCAAGAACCAACTCCAATCCAAGAAGAAGCTATGGCCCAAAATCAAGAACAAGACGACTTGAAAGTGGGTATAGAGGAACCTATTCACCAAATGGAAGAGGAAACAGTTGTAGAGGAGGCTGCACCACCTGTTCAGCATTTAAGGAGGAGTACTAGACTTAGGAACACTAGGGTATTCTACAACAACCAGGCCGTGGCTCCTCCCATACAAGCTGTTTGTTCCCTTGACCTCTTGCCATCTAGTCATCAAGCATTCCTTGTAAAGATTGAACAAAGTCAGATTCCAAGGACTTATGAAGAAGCTGAGAGCAAGAAAGAATGGTTAGATGCAGTAAGAGATGAGAAGGGAGCTATGGAAAGGAATCATACATGGGATATACAAGAACTTCCAAAAGGCAAGAAGGCTGTGAGTTCCAAGTGGGTGTTCACCATCAAGTATAAGAGCAATGGGGACATAGAAAGTTACAAGGCACATCTAGTTGCAAGGGGTTTCACTCAGACATATGGAGAGGACTATACTGATACATTTGCACCAGTGGCTAAGCTACACACTGTAAGGGTTGTTCTTTCACTAGCTACGAATCTGACTTGGGACTTATGGCAAATGGATGTCAAGAACGCATTCCTACAAGGAGACTTGAAGAGGAAGTGTATATGACTCCACCACCAGGCCTTGAAGATTTTTGCAAAGAGGGACAGGTTCTAAGACTTAGGAAGGCAATATATGGGTTGAAGCAGGCACCAAGGGCCTGGTATCACAAATTAAGCTCCACACTTACTGATAATGGGTTTAGGAAATCCCATTCAGATCATACTTTGTTCACTCGTCAAAACTCCAAAGGAATCGTGGCGGTCTTGGTTTATGTGGATGACCTTATCATCACAGGAGATGATAAGGAAGGAATTCAGTCCACAAAGGCCTTCTTAAACAGATCATTTGACATCAAGGATCTTGGAGAGTTGAAGTACTTCTTGGGTATTGAAGTGTGTCGGTCTCAAGAAGGGCTCTTTCTATCCCAAAGAAAGTATGCTCTTGATCTGTTGACAGACACGGGAAAGCTTGGGGCTAAACCGGCCAAAACTCCTCTTGAAGATGGCTACAAGGTCAACGGAAAGGGGGAGAAAGCTGATGAGTTATTTAAGGATGTTTCTCAGTATAGGAGACTAGTTGGGAAGCTGATCTACCTCACCCTCACACGACCAGACTTGTGTTTCGCTGTGAATCAAGTAAGTCAACATATGCAAAAGCCTACTGTATATCATTGGAGCATGGTAGAAAGGATCCTTAGATACATCAAAGGATCTCCTGGTCAAGGTATATGGATGGGCAAGAATGGGAACACTGAGATTGTCGGGTATTGTGATGCGGATTGGGCTGGTGATAGGGTGGATAGGAAATCAACCACTGGGTATTGCACCTTTGTTGGTGGGAACTTAGTCACTTGGAAGACTAAGAAGCAGAAGGTGGTATCATGTTCTAGTGCTGAAGCAGAATATAGGGCTATGAGGAAGCTGACAAATGAAGTAACTTGGCTCAAAGCACTCTTGAAAGATTTCGGTATTGCACAACCAGGGCCAATTACCTTCCATTGTGATAATCAGGCAGCCATTCACATAGCTTCAAACTCAGTGTTTCACGAGAGGACCAAGCACATAGAGATCGACTGCCATAAGGTTAGGGAGAAAGTTCAAGATGGAACCATTCTGCCATGTTATACAAGGAGTGAAGACCAACTAGCTGACATCTTCACAAAGGCAGCAAGTCTCAAAGTTTGCAAGAACATCTTTAGCAAACTTGGGCTTGTTGATTTATCACACCCATGATCAAAGGTCTCCTAATCCAAGAGCAACACACTCTTTTTCCCTTATTAAGGTTTTGTCCCAAGTGGTTTTCCTTAATAAGGTTTTTAATGAGGTGTTGCCTTGGGTTCCCAAGCTTAAGACTTTAGGGTGATTCCAAAGTCTTTAGCTTGAGGGGAGTATTGACATAGGAAAATCAAATAAGACCTATCTTGACCTACAAGGCAAGTGTGAGCACGAAAATTCAGTTTGAATAACAAGGGAAATGAAAAAGGATGGGTTATTATTAACCACATGGTTGAAATGGTTAAATAGCTACCTTGGGAGAAGAATCAAGGTGAAAAAGTCATGCCCATGCTGCACACAGTCTTGGCAACCACACCAAACAGTCATGCCCATGCTGCACACAGTCTTGGCAACCACACCAAACAGTCATGCCCATGCTGTCTCCTCTCTTCTCATTGGTTGTTGACAGGCTCCTCCTCTATTCAAACTCATCCACAAGTTTGAATTCGTTTTCTTTTGTGTTCACATTATAAATCCTCTATAAAAGGGCTGTAAAGACTCAATGTATAATATATTCTTAGGAGATTCTTCTCCATAAGTCTAAGTCATTTCTCATTTTCTCATACTTCTCTTTGAGTTTTCAGATTCAATTTTTCACATTTCTCCTCTATAATCTCAATATTCTTTCAATATGGACAAGTTCTTTGCAGTATTTTTCAAAGACTTTGTTGCAATATTCTAACCCATTGTCCGTTCTCAGAGTTTTAAGACTTTTTCAACTCTTATTACTAATGCCTTCCACTTGAGAAATTTAGAAAATGCTTCATCTTTAGTCTTTAAGAAGAATATCCAAACTTTTCTTGAAAAATCATCTACAAATGATATGTAGTATTGACACTTGGAGAGACTTGGTGTGACATTTGGTGAACTCCATAAATTAGAATGCACATATTCAAACTATTCTTTGGATGTGTGCTTGCCTGCTTTAAATGGTGCCTTGTGCGCCTTTCCCATAATGCAATGCTCACACTGTTTCATCTCAGAAATCTCGTTTTATTTTAGCAACTCCTTTTTACCCAGCACCCTTAAACCTTTGAGGCTCATATGACCAAGTTTGTTGTGCCACAGAGATGTATTGTCTGTTGACTCTTTTCTAGCATTTGACTCTTCAAGTTCTGGCTTACCATCGAGAAAGTAAAGAGTATCGATGTAGTTTCCTGCTAGAATTTCCTTGTTATCCTTAAATACCTGAAGTTTGAAATTCTTGGACTGAAACTAGCAACTAAGTGACTCAAGTTGTCCCAAAGAGATCAAATTTCTTCTTACTGTGGCAGAGTATCTGAAATTTGTGAGAAAAATTGTAGAGTTGTTATACTTTACTAGCTTGACTTTCCCAATACCTGTGATATTGCAGTAAATGCCGTTTCCCATCAATATATTTCCATCATCTATTTTTTCTATGTCAAACATTAAATTGTTAAGAATAGTTTGATGTTGGAGTAATGTTGCAGGTTTGCAGTCGGAGAAGGATATTCTCCAAGTCAGACAAAGACTCCTCTTTGGACAGAAGGTCTTACACTCTTTGGCACAAAGGAAAAGTTGACAAAAAGGAAGTGAAGAAATCGACATAATACTAAGAGAGAGAGAAATGTTCAAGTACAGACAACTTCTTGAACATTTCTCTTCTCCTAGGAATCAGCAACCTGAAGCTGCTTCTTTGTCTCTTCATTCAGACTGATTCTGGCACTAAGAATATGAAATTACTTGAGTGAATTACTTAGGTAAAAATGTTTGTCAACGGTTGTAAACTTATGCTCTGAAGTTGGTATATAAAACTTCAAAGAGACATAGCATAGGGTGTGCGAGTGAGTGTGTTTGAGAGGAGTGTGGACAATCTCTAAGTGGTTTAAGGCTCAAGTTCGAGCAAGTTCTAGTGGATTATCCTCTAGAGAATCTCTCCGGCGAGACGTAGGGTGTGATTTTAGACCTGAACTCGTAAATTCTCGTGTCCTTTCTTATGCAAAGCACACATACAAACTTTCTAAGTTTTGTTTCTCAGAAAACTGCAGAAAAACAAAAGTCTTTTCTTTACAAAGATAAACGGTTTCTTCACAAACATAACACCTATCTAGAGAAGTTACAGGCTTGAATCTCAACAATTAGTATCAGAGCCTTGGTTATCTCTGAGAAATTTTTCGTTTCGATCTAAGGAAGAACAAGTTTCAGAAGATGTCTTCAACCAGAATAGAAGTTGAAAATTTTGATGGAAATGGTGACTACATGTTGTGGAAAGAGAAGCTGTTAGCACACATTGAGATCTTGGGTTTAGCTGAAGGAATGGAAGAAGTTGAACTCTCTGAAGGTGAAGCTTCAGTCAGCAACACGGGAGAAGAAACAACTGCAGACACGACTCAAACTCAAGAAGAAGCTGCTGTTGAAAGAACTTTGTCAGAAAAGAGGAGAAAGGTGAGATCAACTATCATCCTAAGCGTTGGAGATAATGTTCTCAGGAAAATCATAAAAGAAAAAACAGTTGCATCTATGCTCAAGGTACTTGACAAACTCTACATGGCTAAATCTTTACCTAACCGTATTTATCTTAAGCAGAAACTCTATAGCTATAAGATGAATGAGAGTTTGTCAATGGAAGAAAATATCAATGATTTCTTGAGGATGATTACTGACTTGGAGCACGTCAAAGTGTCTGTCTCTGATGAAGATCAGGCCATAATCATGCTCATGTCTCTGCCAAAAACCTATAACCAACTCAAAGACACTTTGAAGTATGGCAAGATAACAATTTCTCTGGACGAAGTTGTTATGGCAGTAAGATCAAAGGAACTTGAGCTGGGGGAAAGTGGAAAGCTTGTGAGAAGTAGCTCAGAAGGATTGTTTGTCCAGGAAAGAGGAAGACCCGTTAAAAGAGATAAGTCCAGTGAAAAGACAAAAGGGAAAAATCGATCAAAGTCTAGATCAAAGAAAGGCTGCTGGATTTGTGGGAAAGATGGGCACTTCAAGAAGCAGTGTTCAGTATGGAAGGAGAGAAACAATCAATCAGGGAAGAGTGGATTTGAAAGAGGAGAATCTTCAAATGTCACAAGTGAGGCTTACGATACTACAGCACTTATGGTCTCGGAAGCAATGCTGATTTTAGAAGATGAATTGAAGAATAAGTGGATAATGGACACCGGATGTTTATTTCACATGACTCATAGAAAGGATTGGTTTGTGGAGCTAAAAGAAACAGATCATGGGAAGGTGAGAATGGCCAATGACACATATTCATCCGTAAAAGGAGTTAGTAATGTCAGGATTAAGAATGAGGACAACACAATTGTCCTATTGACAAATGTGAGGTATGTACCAGAGATGTCCAATAACTTAATCTCATTAGGAACTCTTGAGAATCAGGGTTGTTGGTTTCAATCTAGAGATGGTATTATGAAAATCAACAAGGGCTGCAAAACATTGGTCAAGGGTGAAAAGAAAGGAACATTGTATATACTCAAAGGCAGTACACTCAATGGAGAAGTCAATGTTGCAGAAAACTGCAGGGATGAAACAAAGTTGTGGCATAGAAGACTTGGGCATATGAGTCATAAAGGAATCGAGGTACTTCTGAGAAAGGGATATCTAGACAAGATGAAGATCACTGAAATGGATTTTTGTGAGGACTGTGTATATAGGAAAGCACATAGAGTCAGTTTTGGGGCTGGAAAACATATCACACAGGAGAAACTAGACTATGTTCATTCAAACCTTTGGGGCTCACCTAACATTCCCCAGTCACTCGGCAAATGTCAATATTTCATCTCATTCATTGATGACCATACAAGAAAGACATGGATATATTTTTTGAAGAGAAAAGATGAAGCATTTGCAACCTTCATGGAGTGGAAGAAACAAACAGAAAATCAGACAGAAAGGAAGGTGAAAACATTCAGAACAGACAATGGATTAGAGTTCTGCAATAGAGAGTTTGATGAGTTCTGCAGAAATGAGGGAATTCTTAGACACAAAACGTGTGTTTATACACCACAACAGAATGGAATTACAGAGAGGATGAATCGCACGATACTTGATAAGGTAAGATGTCTGTTAAGTGAATCAGGTTTACCAAAATACTTCTGGGCTGAAGCTGCTGCAATTGCAGTCTTCCAGATCAACAGATCATCTACTGCAGCTTTGGAGTTCAATATTCCAGAAGAAAAATGGATTGGAGTGAAGCCAAAGTATGAAGACTTGAGGGTCTTTGGCTCAATTGGATACATCCACAATAGTTAGGGGAAACTTAATCCAAGAGCTTTGAAGGGAGTGTTTATAGGATATCCAAATGGAGTAAAAGGTTACAAGTTTTGGCTCTTGGAAGAAAGGAAATGCGTGATATCAAGAGATGCAATCTTTCATGAAGAAAGGATGTATAAACATCTTAATCTGAGTCCTGAGACTTCATCGGAAGTAAGTGATTCTTCCTCTCCATTTGTATATGAAGTGAATGTCCAAAGTTGTAGGACTGCAGGTGAAGATTTTGAAAATCTTGAAGAAGAACATCAGTCTGCTTCACAAGAAAGTGAGAATACAGAAAGCATGGGACATACCTCTCAACAGAATAGACTTGATTTAGAAAATTATCAGCTTGCAAGGGATAGAGAAAAAAGAACTCTGAAGAAATCAGTGAGGTTTGATGAATCAAATTTAGCAGAAAATGCAAAGAAAATTTGATTGGCTTTGCACTATTAGTCAGTGAGGATGGTGAGCCTCCTGAACCCTGTTGTTATGAAGAAGCAAAAGGAGACAAAAATTGGAAACAGTGGAAAGAAGCAATGGACGAAGAGATGCATTCTTTACACAAGAATCAGACATTTACACTTGTGAAACGACCAAGAAACTGCAAAGTAATCGGTTGCAAGTGGGTTTATAAGAGGAAGCTTGGAGTATCTGAATCAGAACCTCCAATATTCAAAGCAAGGCTAGTTGCCAAGGGATATCTTCAGAAGGAAGGGGTTGATTACCAATAGATTTTTTCTCCACTGGTAAAACATGTTTCAATAAGGTTGATTTTGTCGTATGTAGTGAGCTTAGACCTGGAGTTGGAACAATTAGATGTGAAGATGGCTTTTCTACATGGAAATCTAGAGGAGTACATCTTGATGGAACAACCAGAGGGTTATCAAGTGCAGAATGGCTCTGATGAGGAAGTTTGTCTTCTTAAAAGATCACTCTACGGTTTGAAACAAGCTCCCAGACAATGGAACCAAAGGTTTAACAATTTCATGCTGAATTCAGGATATAAAAGAAGTGATTTTGATAGCTGCATTTACTATCAGAAGCTGGGTAAAGACTCATACATATACTTGTTGTTATATGTTGATGATATGCTAATTGCAGCAAGAGACAAAGGTAGAATTCAGAAGCTAAAGGAGCTGTTGAGTACAGAATTTGATCTGAAGGATCTAGGTGAAGCCAGAAAGATCTTGGGTATGGAGATCAAAAGAGACAGAGAGAAAGGGACTCTGGAATTATTACAAGAAGGCTATCTGAGGAAGGTTTTATGTATGTACAGAATGGATGGTTCGAAAGAATTTCAAACTCCTCTTGAAGTTCACTTCAAGTTAAAAGCTGCAAGTGAAGAAGAAAGTGCAGCTCAAGCTAAGTACATGGATTCTATTCCATATTCTAATGCGGTGGGGAGTATCATGTATTCCATGATTGGAAGCAGACCAGATTTGGCTCATCCTCTATGTGTGATTAGCAGGTTTATGAGCAAATCCATTAAGGAACATTGGACTGCAGTCAAATGGATTTTACGGTACATAAAAGCAACTCAAAAACTCAGGCTTTGTTACAAAAAGGAAGATGATTTGAAGATTAAAGGCTATTGTGACTCCGATTATGCTGCAGACTTGGATAAGAGGAGGTCAGTAACCGGGTTTGTCTTTACAGTTTGTGGCAACATAGTGAGTTGGAAGTCTAGACTTCAGAAAGTCGTTGCCCTATCTACTACAGAGTCTGAGTACATGGCAATTACAGAAGCAGTTAAGGAAGGTATTTGGCTCAAAGGGTTGGCAAATGAGTTGGGATTCAAGTAGGATGATGTTGAGATTCTTTGTGACTCGAAAAGTGCTATCTCTCTCTCAAAGAACTCAGTGTATCATGAGAGGACAAAGCACATTGACATGCGACTACATTTTATCAGAGAAAAAATAGCAGAAGGTGAAGTCAAAATAACCAAGATCTCAACTCATTGGAATCCGGCTGACATACTTACAAAAACAGTGCCTGTTAGCAAGCTCCATAAGGCGTTGGAGTTGCTAAGGCTAACCAAGTCTTCATGAAGATGAAGGGTTTCCGGAGAAGGAGGATAATCCAAGACAGTTAAGAAAGAAGAAACCCAAAGATCTCCAAGAATATTCAAACTAAGGTGAAGTTTTGTTAAGAATAGTTTGATGTTGGAGTAATGTTGCAGGTTTGCAGTCGGAGAAGGATATTCTCCAAGTCAGACAAAGACTCCTCTTTGGACAGAAGGTCTTACACTCTTTGGCACAAAGGAAAAGTTGACAAAAAGGAAGTGAAGAAATCGACAGAGTACTAAGAGAGAGAGAAATGTTCAAGTACAAACAACTTCCTGAACATTTCTCTTCTCCTGGGAATCAGCAACCTGAAGCTGCTTCTTTGTCTCTTTATTCAGACTGATTCTGGCACTAAAAATCTGAAATTACTTGAGTGAATTACTTAGGTAAAAATGTTTGTCAAGGGTTGTAAACTTATGCTCTGAAGTTGGTATATAAAACTTCAAAGAAACAGAGCATAGGGTGTGCAAGTGAGTGTGTTTGAGAGGAGTGTGGACAATCTCTAAATGGTTTAAGGCTCAAGTTCGAACAAGTTCTAGTGGATTATCCTCCGGAGAATCTCTCCGGCGAGACGTAAGGTCTGAGTTTAGACCTGAACTCGTAAATTCTCGTGTCCTTTATTACGCAAAACACACATACAAACTTTCTAATTTCTGTTTCTTAGAAAACTGCAGAGAAACAAAAGTCTTTTCTTTACAAAGTTAAACGGTTTCTTCACAAACATAACACTTATCTAGAGAAGTTACATGCTTGAATCTCAACATAAATCCTTTTTGATGTCATATGATATGAACATCCAGAATCAAATACCCAACCATTTTGTAAGGGTGCTTGAGATGTAGTAAGAATAAAAGGTTCATTCCATTCAGCCTTCCCTAGGCGTGCTTCTGCTATAGAATTGTTCCTTTTTGGATAGTCACACTTGAGATGGTCTTCATTTCCACAAATCCAGCAAGATCTCTTCCCTTTTGATCTTGATTTGCTTTGGACTGATTTCTTTATTCTGGTTTTTCCCTTTTCCTTTTGTTTTAGTTCAATGGAGTAGGCTGACCTTACAATCTCCTTTAGCGTGATAGTATCTTTGTTAGTACTATACTTTAGCGTGTGAACTAGATGATCAAACCTCTTTGGTAGGCTGTTCAACAAGACAGCTGTTTGATTTTCCTCACTCATATCTACACTTAAGCTTGAAAGATATGATATTAACTTGTTGAATGTGTCCAAATTGTGATCCAAGTTCTTATCTTCCTCCATTTTGAAACTGAAGAACTTCTGTTTTAGATAGAACTGATGAGGTAGAGACTTGATATGATAAATATTTTCAAGTGCACTCCACATTGCATAAGCAGTAGGTTCCTTGATGACTTTCCTTAACACAAGATCTAACAGACTCATACTTAGAAGATTCTTCACCCTTCTGTCTCTGTCACGTCTCTGTGTGTCAACCTTGATTTTTTGTTGTCCATCACTATCATCCTGACTGCCTTTTTCTTAAACATCAGAGAGATAACTTGGATGTAGTACAGATTCGAAACCAAGTATTTTTACTTGTGCTAGGAATCTGTGTTTCCAGAAAGCGAAATCACCTTCACCATCAAATCTATCCACCTCAAATATAATCTATCCACCTCAAATATGCCCAACGTTGGCTCCATAGACCTAGCCTGACAAAATCAAAAACTGAAACTTGAGTAACACTCAACCTTGCTTTGGTACCACTGTTAGTTTCTGTTCTGATTTTATATTCTTTTTTGAATGAATGTATGAAGTGTGTTTCAAAAGGCTGACCAAATTAATGAGTATTCTGAAAAATTTGAATACGTGTTCATTAAGAGATACCTGGCCAATTTTTTTTGACTTGGTGAAATGGATTTTACCCATGAAATATTAACAACTTATTAGCACAATCGAGATGGAATTTGTAAATATTAGGCCCATAATAGTTTTGGCTCCTAATTCAAAAATTTAGGTGATAACCACAAGTTTTACTATTTGTAAAACCTCAATTACACCCAAGTGCAAAAGTATGTGTAATTAAGAGTCGATCCACAAGGAGAAATGACCAAGCAACAAAATTATAAGAACTATCTAGTCTAAGCCAAATGAGTTGTGTTTGTGTGTCGAACTGAACACGAAAGAAAACAATGCAAAAACATAAACTAAAGCGAGCAAGTAAATGAAACAATAAAACAAGTAAATGACAAGACTGTTAAACAATTATGGGTTTGAGGGAGTAGCAATTGATTGGATTGAATACTAACTAAGCCATAATGTTAAACAAGCAATTTAATACCATCCTAGGACATGAATTACGAAAATAGATCAATCCATTTTCATGGTATTGAATCTTTTTACCAAAAGAAAGACCATGATAAACTTTAATTTGCGAATTCTTTAAATGATAAACAATGAGTTTAAGTCCACTAACAGCAATCACTCTAACATCAATTTTCGTTGGTTAAAAAAGAGAAGCTAAATAATGAGTTGATTTACACATTTCATAATCACCTTCTATGCGAGAAATATCTATCATCTAGATTTGGGGTTATCAATCATAATCTAGCCATAATCACACTCAAAACTAAGTATTCACAAAAGAACTAAGCCTTTAACATCATTCATAACTAGATCTCCAACCCAAATCTACTAAACCCCTAGCCCGTAAATTGACTACTCACACGTTGCTAAGACAACAAATAAACAAGACATAAATGAAGGCATGATGATAAATAAGATGAAAGAGATAAGAGATGGTACAAATCTTCAGTAAAATGGCGTATAATTGTCAATTCCTTGCACAAATATAGAGAATAGCGTAAAGAAGAAGAAATTAAGCTTATAGTATGAAATATGAAAGACACCTCCATTAAAATAGGTATAAAACACTTATGTATGAACCAGGTCAACTTGGGACAAGCAGATCGAACACAAAATTCTGCATCATTTGGTTATGTGATTGACCAAATGGCCGAGCACAATGTTTCTAGTGTGGCTCCGGTTCTATATACAGGTTGATCGGTCGAATGTGATCGGCCATTTCTCCGATCACTCTGCTCCTCCTAGTCGGCTCGATCGTATTCTTGTAACATTCTGATAATATTTGTTTGATAGACCGAATTGCAATTGAGAATAACTCTAGTGGATGGCTTGGTTCTGAGGGCAAACTTGATCGGTGTCTCTTGATCGACCAAATGACCAGTCACTTCTATCAGTGGAAAAGGATTGTAGGATGGGCTGATGAGCAAACATAATTGGCTGTTTGTCCGATCAGCTTGAGGAATGGTCCGCTCATTTTGATCGGCCATGTTTGATCAACTGTTTTGACAATCAGCTTGAGCAATGGTCCGAATCTGCCATGTTTGGCTGATGAAATTGAGCAATGGATTTGTCACTATGATCGGCCAAGTGGCCGATGATAGTGTCCTCAGCCAATACACTTCGCCTTTTGTTTGACCTTGCCTCAGTCTTTTTCCGTTCCAAGTACTCATGAATAAATTGAACTCAGATCACTTGAACCGATATAAAAGTGCATGCTCCCTATATGAAATGCGATCTAAGATTCTATATGAATACACTATACAAAAGTGAGACTCAAATACATGAAAATATATTTTATACAACCTAAAAATGGACAAAATAAACACATTAAGCTATTCAAAATATACATCTATCACTAGTCCTTGTCTCTGTTTTTGTATGGCCAATGATCGGTGTTCCTTAACATCGTCATCGTGTGATGTGATCCTAGATGATACAAGGAGGTGGGAACGTCAAAATGAACTTGAACATGAGCTTATAGCCGAGGAAGAGCTTGTACCCGAGCTTGTAGCTGAGGAAGAGCTTATACCCGAGGAAAAGCTTGTACCCGAGCTGGTAGCTGAGGAGGAGCTTGTACCTGAGCTTGCAGCCGAGGAGGTTCTTGCCACACCAATTGGCCCAATGACCCGATCAAGAAATAAGAAGTTCAATCAATCTGTTAAAGGATTGCTTAATCAATTGTGGAGTCAACCTGATCAAGACAACAAGTGTGGAGGAAATGTTTGTCAAACCACTCTTGTTTTGATTCAAGCTAAGTGATTTCAACAAATGGGAAAACTGTCTTTGTTGTACTTTTTTTTTCCTTGTCAAGTTTTATCACAATGGATTTTCTTGGTAAGGTTTTTAATGACACAATTGTTTCATTTCACCATTGTCCATTTGCTGAAATATTTGTCCATACTCATATTTTGAAGTATATTCAAGATCGAACAAGTCCCAAAACATGTGAGACTTATTTGGACGGAATTAAGGCTATGGGGGAAGGAAAGAAGCACCTGAATGCCAAGAATCATCTTTGGAATCAAAGTCTTTAGTCTTCTCATTTATTTCTTTTAGTTTCAAGAAAAACTCATTAATATTTTAGACCATTTCTTGTCTCTTCACTCCTATATATTAGTAGTCTTTCTTTGTAAAAAGTTCATATCTTTTTTTATCAAAAATCTCTTTGAGATTAGATAATCTCTTGCTGGTATGTTATATCCACAAGAAACTCTATTCTCTTCTTTGGTGTGTCATATCCAGAGGAAGAATAGTTGGAATATCAGAGGCCTTCCGCATCCTATGTGTGATATATCAATCCACATCTTTTGAATCCCGAATTCCCTGAATTTTGTGGTTGCAAAGACTAACCCAACATCTTCAAAGTGTGTCGATCAAAAGAGGATCTCATCATTGTGCTTTTAATGGTGGCGT
This sequence comes from Pugionium dolabratum, assembly GCA_018901945.1. NCBI lineage: Eukaryota > Viridiplantae > Streptophyta > Magnoliopsida > Brassicales > Brassicaceae > Pugionium > Pugionium dolabratum. Next base: position 852,869 of record JAEVFF010000019.1, read on the forward strand.
ATTCCAACACATGTTATATTAGGTTTTTGTGTGTTTTGTCTCTCATAATTTTTCTTGTGCTTTTTTGAAACCATTGTTTTGGTTATTATATGTTTGAAGGTCACGTCTCCGAATTTGGTTATTGGGTTTGGATGAAGAAAAGAGATGCAAACGGTCTTACATGCATAAGATCTTGTAATTGTCTTTGAAATAAGCGAAATCTCAGAGCAATATGAGTGTTTATTGATATATGTATATATATTTTGTCTGGTTTTAACATTTGATTTCCCTGTGTTTCATTTCCATCTTGCACTACTATGTCTTATTTCATGCATTTGAGTCTCACTTAGTTTTGTTTTACAGTTTAGGAGTTCTAGGGTGTCTTTTATGTCTTTTTTTGGTTTTTCGTGTTACTTTATGTACTTAAGAGTGATTTGATCAAAGAAGATGTATGTAACCTCAGGTAAATGAAGAATTCACCGTTAAATGCACATCCATCGAAATGCAAATGCTGAGTCAAGACAATGTGTCTGAAATATTGTATCATATGAAAGCCCTACGGATCTTGGATAAAGATCAAAATTTGAAAGAAAATATTAAATTGAGTTAGCTTCACGTTGGAAGTTTTTCAGGTAATTTGGACTTTTAGTTTTGAAGTTATGGCTAATTAAATGGGCGCATATTAAATGTAATGCGAAGGAGGAGGCATTTGAAGAAGAAAACTCCCTGGAATTTGCCGCATCAGCCCCCATGCCGATGATACTAGCCGATGGCTCACGTGTTCCTCCATTTTATGTTTGCTTTATTTTTGGTTTTATCCGGTTTGTTCCGGATTGACCCGGTTTACTTTTAATAGAGTATCTAAGATTTTTTTTTACTTTTTACCTCTTTTGTTGACAGCATTTTGGATGCTTGTAGAGAATTTCAATACTTTTCTATAATTCTAGTGAATGATTTTTTATACCTCTTATTTTATGTTTTGTTATTCTTACATTTGTATTCGTTCTTGCCATGACTATGTCTGAATAGTTAGTTACCTATATGGATTATAGATAAGGTAGATTAGGAAAATTTGATGTTGATTGAAAATGCTAGGGGCCATTCAATTATAATTCTTCATGATTAAGATGTGTTCAATGCTAAGATTGAAGTAACTAATCAATTCTTTGGCTTATAAAATTTTGTGCCCAAGAGGTATTCGACAAAATATGTAGGTAAAGCATAATCGTGCTTTTCACATCTTAGCCAAAAGAATTGATGTTTAAGGTGATTAGTATACTAACATAGACTTGAACTTAGGGTTACTACCCAATTGATTATGGTTCACGAGACTTGATTAATCAATAGACTATCAAACGGGTTATTGTTACGAGAGTTGATTAATCTATTAGGAAGTGTTATATGTGAGTATGTAGTATATTTACTTGAATTAAACTTTACATTTTATTATCTTTGCAATTAGAATTCATCAAAGCAACGACCAAAACCCCATTTGAATTTTCTTAATTTAAATGTTTCATGTGTTTATACTGTATTTATTCTTTCTCTCCTTGTGGATTCGATACCCAGACTAATACTTCAATTGCTCTACACTTAGAGTTGTAGAACTTTAATCCCATCATTTATGCTAATCATCATTGTATTTGCTTAGGTTCACTCTAGCTAGTGGAATATGATGTTACTAAGTTGCATCTAAGAGGGAAACGACGAAGCAGGGGTTCATCCATATGCACTACAAAAGAACATCGGAATTTCCGACGATATTTCCAACAGCTTCATTTCCGTCAAGAATTTTTTACGGAATACCAAAGGAAACTGTTACAAGCATTGAATCAAGGTCGTAACACTCGCGGGCTGGTTGGAGAAGATTAGGCGAGAAACTCGGCTTTAGGCTTCTAAAATGGGGTTTTCTGGTGGGAATTGGATGGTGGGGTGAAGTGAACCACACGAGGGGTAAAGAGCCTCGTGATAAATCACAATTTAGAAGGTAGGAGGGCTGATCTCAACTAGAGTTCTAAGCGAAAAGAGTTTTAGGCGAAAAGAGTTCTAAGAACTTGGTTCATAAGCCGATTGCACCACCATTTCCACATCTACACAAGGAGACTCGGATCAACTAAGTTACCGGCTTCAAGGCATGAACCTGGATGAAATCTCTACACCAGTGGTACCACCAGGAGCCATGACAAGGAGCAGAACAAGTGCACTCTTCCACAAGTTCAGTTTGTGCCTAGACAAGCTCCTAGAAGATCATAGACAAGGAGCATTAGGCCAAGAGTACAAGGAAGAATCCAAAGGCTTCTGAACATTGCAAGGGAGTCCAAAAGCTTCTGAACATTGCAAAGGACTCCAAAGACTTGGGCTTTCATGGCAAAAGAGGTCAGAGCCCAACAATTCATAATCCTACTACTAGGCGCGTGCATGCCACAAGGTCGGTCACCTTCCATTTCTTGGCCGAAAGCTAAGAATGGTAAGTTTTCAATTATATACTTGCATTTTCTGTTTTGTATTGTAGAAATTAGTAGTTTTCTATTTATTGAGTCAAGAACATTTAAGTAGATATCTTTTTTCGGTTATTCCCTTTTGTAATCTTTTCTTTATGCACTTTTGTATTTTTTCTTTTTCTTTTTGGTCGATCCTAGAAGGTCAAAGCTGCTGAGCATATTAATAAGGCTCCTTTCAACATTGTAGTTCGACAAGTTTTTGATATTAATAAGGAGAGCATTTTTCCTACGAGTTTTCTCCTAAAACTCTTTTCGCTTAGAACCCTAGTTGAGATCAGCCCTCCTAACTTCTAAGTTGTAATTTATGACGAGGTTCATCATCTCTCGTGTGGTTCACTTCACCTCTCCATCCAATACCCACCAGAAAACCCCCATCCAGAAGCCTAAGCCCGAGTTTCTCGCCTAATCTTCTCCAACCAGTCCGCGAGTGTTACGGCCTTGATTCAGGGCTTGTATCACATAGTCATCTCCCTCCTCATGATGTCTAGAGGATATTCTTAGTCTCTGGTGGGGACCATATGACAAGTTGCCATTGCCCACTACTTTTTGTTGTCGTGGAGGTCCCCTTGGCTTAGGGTGATGGCCGGGAGGCTGTTGGCCCTCATCTTCATCCGTGTAGGGCTCCTCCTATTCTGTCCGTGTCCTTGGGTGGTTAGGATCTTCAGCAGGATCTTCGCTAGTCCTCACGTGCCTTATGGCCTAAAATCTTACTGGCCTTTCCACATGCTCCAGCCTCTCGCCTATTGATGCGAGTTGGGTTGGGAGTGTAGTGAACATAGCCATCATGGCCTCAATGGCGTTTTGATGTCCTCCTTCAGTCATCGTGTGCTACAAAGAAAATAGGGTTAGTTTTCTCCTAAGAGTTCTTTAGGAGAGGATTTTATAGTAGGAGATATTTCAAGGAAAAGGCAAAAATAGAGAAAAGAAAAATGATCTAACAATTAATGATGCAAATCTAACAATTAATGATACAAATCTCCTAGATTCTTTTGGACAATTTTCTTTGATTTTCTTTTTAATTTTTGATTTTTTAACCTAATATTAATGTAAATATGCTTTAGCAAAAAGAAAAACAAAGATGTAATAGAAAAGTATGAACCTAAACCCTAGTAATGCACATAGGAGATAGATTGCACTCGGTTTGATTTTAGGTGATATTTTTTTGATTTTTTTGAATGGAACTAAACTAATGCACGAAACTGAATAGAGACTAAAATAAAGGATAGAAACAACCTAGTTTTAGGAGCTTAAGCTCTGATGCCAAAATGATACAAGCCTTGAATCAAGGCCGTAACACTCGCGGGCTGGTTGTAGAAGATTAGGCGAGAAACTCGGCCTTAGGCTTCTGGAATGGGGTTTTCTGGTGTGTATTAGGTGGTGGGGTGAAGTGAACCACACGATTGGTGAAAAGCCTCGTGATAAATCACAACTTATAAGCTAGAAAGGCTGGTCTCAACTAGGGTGTAAGCGATAAAGTTTTTAGGAGAAACAAATCATAAGAAAAATGCTCTCTTTATTAATATCAAAAAACTTGTCGAATTAAAATGTTGAAAAGAGACTTATTAATATGCTTAGCAGCTTTGACTTTCTAGGGTAAACCCAAAAGAAAAGAAAAAAAAATACAAAAGTGCATAAAGGAAAGATTACAAAAGGGAATAACCGAAAAATGACATCTACTTAAATGTTCTTGACTCAATTGAGTAAATAAATACTAATTCCTACCCTGCAAAACAGAAAAAGCAATTATATAATTGAAAACTTACCTACTTACCATTCAGCCAAAAAATGGAAGGTGGCCGACCTTTGTTACATGCGCTTTACTCTTCAATTTGGAGTAGGGTTACGAAATGTTAGGCCTTGACCTCTTTTGCCATGAGAGCCCAAGTCTCTGGAGTCCTTTGAGATATTGAGAAGCCCTTGGATTCATCCTTGCACTATTGGCCCAATGCTCCTAGTCGTTGCTCTTCTAGGAGCTTGTCTACCCACAAGCTGAACTTGTGGAAGAGTGCCTTTGTTCTGGTCTTTGTCATGGCTCCTGGTGGCACCACTGGTGTAGAGACTTCATCTAGGTTCATGTCTTGAAGCTGGTAGCTGATTTGATCCGAGTCTCCTTGTGTAGAGGTGGAAATGGTGGTGTGATTGCTTGAGCCGGCTAGACCGTGTGTAGAGCTGGCCGAGTTCAGATCAGAGCCGGCCAGATCAATTTGAGAGCCGGCGGCGTCACCAGTTGGGCCGGCGGAGTTAGTCACGTCATCGCCAGTTGGGCCGGAGGTTTGGGCCTCTCCGCCGGAGAAGTTGGTCGGTCCGACCCAGCTGATCGTAGGACCGACGGTACCGCTTGGCCAGGCAGACGTGTCAAATGGCCAGGCTGTCTCGGGCAAGCCTTCTGGTCGGCCATTTTGATCTTCTGGCTGGCCAGACGATCTGGTGTCCTCGTCAAAAACAAATCCATCGGAAATTTGTCGAGTACACATTGGGCATTCCCAACGGATATTGGATGACATAGCTCATTCATCGGAGCACCGTCAATAGTTAACCATAGATTTCTGATGACATAGGATATTATAAATTTTGAACAAAAATTGTTGGAAATTACCAGTGGATTTCTGATGGATACAATTGTCTGTCATAAATCTACCGAGAATTTTCGACAGACATCCAATGCTTTAGGGTACCAAATCTCAAATTCAACATTTAAAAAAATTGAATGAAATAGCTAACTGGTATATTCTCATAATGTTTCTGCTTTCTAAAAGAAATCGTTTCGTAACTAATCTTTTTTTTTGTCACCAAAGCGGTTTTTTTGGAGAAGTCTGCGAAATTTGTTTTTTTTCAAATCACACTTTTCTAAAAGTCTATTTTAAAAAAAATTCATGGTTAATCGCAAATTTTTTTTTTTTTTTTTGTCATCGAAACGGTTTTTTCCCAACAAACTAAAATTCTCGGAAAGTCTGTTTTAGAAAAAACATTTGGTCAATTATAATTTTTCCATTTTTTTCTATCAAAGCGTTTTTTTCTGAAAAAATATTTCTCGAAAAATGTGTTTTGAAAAACCATTTTCGTCAATTAGAAAATTTTCTTTTTTGTCATCAAAACGGTTTTTTTTTTATAAATCAGACTTATCGAACAGTCTACTTTGGAAAAACATTTGGTTAATTGCAATTTTTTTTATCATCAAAAAGATTTTTTTCCGACAAATTAGACTTCTCGAAAAATTTGCTTTGGAAAAACACTTGGTGAGTTGCAAATTTTTTCTTTTTTGTCATCAAAGCAGTTTTTTCTCGATAAAACACACTTGTCAAGAAATTTGATTTTTCAATGAAATACAAAACAAACTACTGGATAAGTATGTTTTATAAGTGGAATACAAAGCAGACTTCTCGAGAAGTATACTTTGTAAATGAAATACAAAGCATGTAATATGATCTAATAAAATTTATTAATTTTATTGCACATAATTATCCAAATCTTTCTCATCTATGGAGAGTGGAATATGATAGAGACATGAATTTTTTATGTGGATAATCAAAGAGCATGCAAAATGTTTGTAGTTAACTTAGTCTTTTGATGCAATTGTTAAGACACGCTTTTATACTTTGCAGATCATAGATTTATTATTTTTCATTCAGTTATCTTGCTATCTCTTATTATTAAGAAGTATGCACTAAGTTCTTAAGTGTGTATTAAAGTGCTTATGAATTTTTATAATAATATTTATATTTTTAATAGTTGACATTTTGTACTTTTATAATTATATAAAATTGATTAGAAAAATATCAAAATATAGAAAATACAATAATATTTGTATTGTTTTTAGTTCTAAAAAATTACTTAAAATACAAAGCAATTTATTAAATATGCACAATGTTGTTTGAAGTCTGTTGAAAGTTGATTAAAGTCTAAATAAAGGTGACTGAAGTTTGCGACTAAAGGTCCACATGATTTGACATGAACTGACTGAAAAGTGATTGACATACAACTAAAAGTTTATTGTAAATGTGCAAAAATTCATTGAAATTGATTGACAATGTGGAGTGATGGGAGATACTGATAACTACAATAAAGTTTAGAAAAGCTAATTTAAATATGACAAAAACACAAACGAAGTATGAAATTATTAATGAAGTATGCAAGTGAAGTATGCAAATTGTAATGAACTATACATTTGAAGTCTGCATCTGAAGTTTGGAGCTTGTAATAAAATCTGCCCGTTTAGAACTCGCAAAACCATCAATTCAAAAATAATGTAAAACTGTTAAAATCTCAAAAACAATAACCATAAATCCCAAAACAACAGTTAACAATCTTAAAAACAAACCATTGAAAATCTTAAACCCACCATCTAAAACTTTAAAAATGTGTTATGAAGTTTACAACTGAATTATGCAGCTTGTAATGAAGTCTACAATACGAAAAACCATCGATTCAAAAACAATGTCAAACTCAAAACCAGCGAAAAAAACTCAAAAACAACCACAAAAAACTGTAAAACCACCATAAATCTCAAACATTTATTGAAATTTTGAAAAACCATCTAAAATTTTAAAAAACATTAAAAATCACAAAAAAACCACTAAAACAACAAACTTAGTTTTTATAAATCTTTTAACTTCATTTTCGACATCTACAACAAGAGAAGATGAAATAAAATAAGAATATAGGAAAACAACAAAAACAACAAAAATTTCAAAAATCACGAAAAATTTTAAAACTACTAAAAGCAACGAACTTATGTTTTTAGATCTCTTGACTTTGGTTTCAAGATCTACAACAATAGAAAATGATAAAAAATATTAGAAAAATAACAAAAGATCTAAACAATAAAAATATTCTAAAACCACAAAGACAAAACTATATAAACAAAAAAAACTTAACTTTTTCATATCTCATGATTTTTTTTCTCCAGATGTACAAAATAACAAGATGAGAAAGAACATGAGAAGAAAAGAAAAAGAAAAAGAGGAGACGTAAAGAGAGAGATCTCTTCTAGTCATTTTTTTCGAGAACGAAGGCTCCTAATTTCTTTTTTGGAAATAAAATTATGATAAAATTTATAGTTACCTTCTTTATATACGGAGAGTAAAATTTGGTTGGGTTCAAAATTGTGAATTTGGTTATGTTAAATTTAAGTTACGGTTTTTTTTCAATTTCCGGTTTGTACAAACTTCTCCAGAAGTGTACTTTATATATGAAATACAAGCAGACTCCACGGAAAGTCTAATTTGGACCAAAAATACAAAACAGAATTCTCGAAAAATATGTTTTGTACATGTCGGTAAGGTTAAATTGAAATTTCAGTTTGGTAAAATTTTAATTTAACCTAAGCGAATTTTCAAAGCAGACTTCTTGAGAAGTGTGCTTTGTATTTTTGTTCCAAAGCATACTTTCGAGAAGTCTGCTTCCTAAATTTTGGTAAGGTTAAATTGAAATTTCGGGTTTGATGAAATTCCTGGTTTTTGCACACTTCCAGAGAATTCTGATTTGAAGACTCAATACGATGCCAATTGGTTAAATTTCGGTTTGCGCAGACTTCTCAAGAAATCTGCACAACCCTAAACTCTAAATTGAACGAAACCGGTTTAGTTGAATATAATTTCTGGTTTGTGCAGACTTTTCGGGAAGTATGTTTTATAAAATCTATAATAGACTTTTCGAGAAATGTGCGTAACCCTAAACCCTAAATAATAATCTTTACTAAATATGCGAAAATTTTCGATGGACTTTCCTTCGACATATTTCTAACGGATTTGTGAGAGATAATTATGAACACGACCCCTTCTTTCCTTTTCTTCATTTTGACGGGTTTGCAACATTTTCTCTTCTCTCATTTTCTTCGATTTTCATCCTCAATTTTGTCAATGTAACTATAATGTTTTTTACAGTTTAGTATAAGTTTGTGGTATAAAAATTTAATAATTTAGGAATGTGATATGGAACATGAGTATTATATTAAAAACATTCAACAGATATTTTAGAAAAAACTAATACATGAAATATTTTGTTTTCTAATTTTAGAAGTTATTTAGTTTTTAAAATGAAATAGTGAATTCATTTTCTAAAACTACTTATTAAAAATATGTTCTATTTTTAAAAATATTACATTTCCTAAATACATTTTTACAAAATATACTGATTATGTATTTATTTCTGTTTTTATAAAATAAATTAATAATAAAATGAACTAATTTAAAACGAATTAATTTAAAAAGAATTAATTATATTTTCAAAATTTACATATTCTGTTTTTAATAAATTATTATTACAAGTATACTTTTTAATAATATAAATAATTAAATATTTATAAAACATTATGTGATAATATTTCTGTAAATTATTTCTTTAAAGCATTATTTATAAATAATGTTAAGTAACTATTTTTTCTTCTAAAATACGTTATTACTAATCTTTTTAATAATATTTATAATAATTCTTTTTATTATATATGTTTTATAAAAATTTAGATTCATTTTTATTTCTAATTTACTTAAAATTCTGACAATGAATCATAAAATTTTATAAAGATGTTGTAATAAATTTTAAAAACATTTTTGAAATGTTTATGTAGTTAATTTTACATAAATTTCGAATATGTTAATATATATTATTATTATTATTGTTGTTCTCCGATTATCGAAAACCTGTTAGGTCGCCATCGCTTTAGCAACGACAAAGAAGCAGTTCAACCATTCCGAGTACAAGTCAACCACTGTCTCAAGTTAGAATCATGCTTTTCGGCATACGATGATAGTTGAATAGTTAGTGCAACAGCCGGGATGTGAATTACTTACGATACTCGACCCGAAACGTCGTGGCAATTTGATGTGCTAAAATGAGTTTCTTTCAAACATATATATATGTGTTAAATTAAAAAAATGTTTAATGATTTTTTTAATTTATTTTCGTATGTTTGCAATATCAAACAATGGTATAAGTAAATCTATTTTAAAAATGATGCACTCTATCCTCCACAAATCCTATACATAATTTAGAGATATTTCATATGAAAAACATCAAATATGGTTTAAAACGTTTGTGATACTTGATTTTGATTATGTTTTTTATTTTATTTTATTAATTATATTTTCAATAAATTTTATAGTTTTATAACAAGAATTTACATGGAATCACAATTACACAAAATTGATGGAAAATGAGATCAAAAAAGAGATTGCGTTGCAATTCTCTCGCAACATAAATGAATGGATGCTGATGTACAAATAAGGAAAAGACAAGCTAAAAGGCTTGAACAAGTCTTTTTAGAATGAATTCATTATGTATTGGCAATCCTCCATTCCCAAAAGGATCTCGAAAACTAATTAAAAAAATCATAAAATCGATCGACGTGGTCAAGAAATATACATTTACAATGCTGGATCGGCCAATTTTCTTAAACGAATCGACCAATTGGTAAATTTTCAGAGTTTTTTAATTTTTTTCATTGCTATTTTTTAAGAGTTATTTTATATTAATTTAGTTTTTATTATTTTCATACTCAAGAATTAGTAGGTATATTTGATCACTTACAACTATTGAAATATGTGCATAACAACAAGAAAATTGGTCGGATTCAAAATGATCTAGTTAATGAGATCACCAAAAGTAAAAAGAAGAAAATTGACATCTTGTCCCCGCAGTAGTCACAAGGCGACTCCTCATATTCGGACGAATTGTATCGAGTTGTAAGACATTTTAAATATTGTAAGACATTTTAAGAAACAATTAAATGCTTTTACTTTAATTTTATTAGCTATTTTTATTACATATTATTTCGAATATATTTATTAAATATATAGTATATTTGATTCTAATAATATTATTATTTTTCAAAATAAATAAAAAGTTGTCAAATTGGAATGTCGGTGTTGAGAATCTACCGAGAGTGCGTCGTTGATAATTTGTGGGGAATTGTCATCAGAAATTCATCAGGAGTTGTTGTCAAAAATTCATCAGAAATCTGTCGTAATGCGGTCATCAAAAATCCCATTGGAAAATGTCAAGAAATTTCTGAAAAAATTGAATTTTCTGAAGAAATAGTTGTAGCAGACAAATTTTGTCAAAAATCTGTTTGAGATACTATTTTTGATGGATACGGTCGTAACAAATCCAATATTTTCTGTTGTACGCTAGGACTGAAGTCCGACATCTACAGTTTTGGGGGTAACAATCATTAATCTTTTCATATCCATTCTTATCAGAAACAGATGGAAAAACTAAAATCAAAAACGGAGAGAAAGTGGAGAAGCAAAATTATGTTGGTTTTCATTGGAATACCACCGGTAGTTTCCGGTGGCGAATAATTGCAATGGTCATTGATTTCAAACTAGAATCATTTTTGCCATGCCACGGGAAATTTCCATTCTTTTCTTATTTTGTTTATTTTTATTTATGATGTATTTTTATTGCTGAATCACAACAAATCAGTATAATAATCTAATATATTCATACAAAATATTTCCATACGAAGAAACTGAAATCGAACTCCACATTTTTATGATGGATGAACACGTATAGATGATGAAACGCATGTACTCTTGATGTGTATGTTATGTGTAATATATTTGTATTGCCTTCATTATTGTATACGTGTAGAATTTCTCTAGGTTTTATCTTCCATAATAACATAATAAATCGGCTGATACCTTTTAAAGGAAACGTAATGGGCCTCTTGTATTATCCACTCTTTTATAAATTTGTAGTCAACTTTGTTGTGAGTCTGTTATATCTCCATGCTCTCAAACGATATAACTGCCTAAAAAATGACGTGTTTCATATGAGAATGGAAGGTAGGATTAGCATTGAAGTAGGTGGTTACTACATTGTAAATTTGTAATAAAGATTATTCGAACATGCACATACACGACCACATGTGAGTTACAATCATTGTAATTGATTTTTTATTCTATCAAAGAATGCATAAAAGTGAGAATGTTATCTTGATCTCGAAAGATGATTGCCTAAAAAGCGTTATTTATATAGCGAACTACACATTCGACAATTGTTTTATGAATAGTGTTTGGTCGATGCATAAAAATTACATGAGTTTGTTGATTACATTTGCAACATCAGGCCCGCGTCAGAAAATAAGAAGAATAAACACAAGAACACAATAGTGTGAAGCCATCATCAAAAGCAACATCATCATGGTTCATGGAGAACATAGGCGTAAAGACGATCTTCACGAACATCGTATTCCTGTGTTGAGAAAAAAATACTTTATATTGTATATTAAGAATTATGCAAGACATTTTGAATCGTCAATGTAAAAACTATAAGAAGTCTCCGAATTCTTTAGCTGAAAATCGCTAAAAAATTTAATAATTACCTCTGTTAACCAATAACTTTTAAATTTTAAAATTGATATCAACATCATATTACAAATAAATGAAAAAGAATTTTAGCAAAAAACGTGTTTCTTCGTTTTTATATAAATTGTGGTTTTGAAGGAAACATGGTTCCATTTCAACAAGAAATATGTTCTTTTTTGTGGCGATAACACGTTTTCGTGTTTGCAGAAAAATATATTTTCACAATTTTTGTTGGAAAATACATTTGTTTTTTGTGCGGAAAAGCATTTTTGTGTCTTTTATAGGAAAACACATTTTTTAAATTTTGGTAGAAAAAATGCATCACATTTTTTAGTTTTTGGTAGAAAAATGCATTTCCCCATTTTAGCGCGACAACGCATTTTCACATATTTGGAAGAAAAACACATTTTCACGTATTTAGCAGGAAAATACATCTTTCGTGTTTTGGTATGAAAAGACGTTTTCGTTGTAAATACTAGAATATAAAAAAATATTTAAACAAACAACAATTTGTGCAATCAATTTTATTGCGTATTAGGAATCATTTAAACAAAATTCTTACAACATGTTTAATCAGAATTACACGATATCACACATTGATTCGCCACTGACAAATTCGTATCTAGCTGTTCTCACTCATAATAACAGTTGTGTACTCTCTCTGTTCACACAGCTGATTTGTGTGCAACCGACAGTATGGTCTTTTTTTTTCAAAAAACCGAGAACCCTATCAGTTACCTCATACACATATTTATATGTGTGTGTATCTTTAAGATTTCTGTCTTATGGGTGAATATTACACAATATTCACCACATCTTACTGGTCTTTTTTGGAAATTTCTATTTTTTACACATGCCTTGTTAACTCATCTTCAATGAGATTATGCCATATCATCCATTTTAATCTTTTTGCATAGAATTCAAACGCATTGCACAAAACTTGTGGTAATATTCGTGGTTTAGACGGAAAAGTGCTTTTCTACCAGTTTGGTGGAAAAACATATATCTATTTTCCTCGAATAATACGGTTTCGACGAAAACTAGAATTACATGTTTTTGACGAGAACATGCATTTTCAACGAAAAAACATGTTCCATAATTTTGATGATAAGTATGTTTTTTTTTGCTGAACATGTGTTTTTAACTGAAAAATATAGTTTCATAATTTTGGCAAAAAAAATAATTTTTTAAATTTCCTTTAGTTAAAAAATTTATATATTATTATGAACTTGGAATATCAATTCACCATGTGGTGTAGCTTATTTTTGACCGCAAACCTATTTGAACGTCGTTTGTCAGCCATAATTTTTTGTGGTTGCGGTTGTGATATATTGTTGTTCGTTTACATGCCGCAACTACCATGCGGTCAATCGTAGTGGTCAGACACTGCATTTTGCATCCCAATTTTTTTATCGCTAAATAAAACATCGATGCAATTAAAAAACCTGCGATCAACCGCAACCGCAACCGTCGACGACTAAAAAACAAACAATATATACTGTAGTTGCAGTCGTAGTGTTAACCACAGCCGCAACCGCAACCCTCGACGGCTGGCAAACAAACAAAATATTTATATTTGGACGCGTACATGACTGCCTACTAAAAAACGAACTGGTCTAACCCGATGATGACCTGCTCATTTGACAGCCTACTAAAAAACGAACTGGTCTAACCAGATGATGACCTGCTCATTTGACAGCTCTATCAATAACTGACTTAGTAGAGATTTCAGTAATCATGAAATCATCACCATAAGGACATGACAAAGTGTAACCTTCACATCCTAACAGAAAAAATATGGAAGCATCTGCTATGGAATTGCAAAATCCCACTTCCATTAGAAACTGTGGAAGCTCAGGAGCCTTGTTTAGTCAATATATGCCCATGTTCAATTGACCAAGTGAGAAAGTTCATTTTGTCAAGAAAGCCAACAATTTTTTCCATGGGGACCTCCTTGAACCTAAGCGAAAAGCATTTTACAAATAGAGTATAAGTGGCCGATCAGTGAGACAACAACAATAAAAATGATTCAAATTGTAAGCATTTATATAAGTTTATTTTTACATGTGTTTACTATAGTTTTAACTGTCTGTTCATTTATGGAGTCTTTAAAACTTATTTGGAGATAATGGCCAAACTGAGGCATTTGAGTTTCATGAAAAATTTCAAGCATAAGAAGTTTGACAATAAAAGAAGATTTGTTTTACTGATATCGAACTCAATATTGGAGACAAGATAATCATTGGGTTAGCTTTTATTGGAAAGTGGTTTAAAAGTCGATCCAACAGTGTAATAGAAATTTATGCACGTATTTGTGAAGATGGAAAATCTGGCGAGCAAAAACAAGCATGTACACATAAATTTACATGAGTTAAAAAGATCAATCCGGACACATGTGTTATTCATAAAATTTCTAGACGCTTAAAAGATCAAACGATCCCATCTCCTCGAGAAATTTTCTGCTGAATCACATAATCTCAAGCTAATTTTACCATAAACTTCTAAGAGCATCTTAGTTCTAGAAAGAGGAAAAAAATCTTCTAAGTCAGTTGTTCACCTTTTCATTGCTTTTAGCTTAGGGAAAATAGATATTCTCTTTGCGCTCCATTGAGATATCTTGGAACCATCATAGTGTCTAATTTCAGTAATGGTAACGGATTTGGTTTATTCTTCTTCTATGTTTTATATGATAGAGTAGTCTCATTGTTGGGTTAAAAGGTTTTCAAGAGGATGGTTCGATCTTTTAGATTGTTAGATTTCAGTGTATCTAGAGTACTTCATCTAAATATGTGTTTATTAGTTATTGCGTGACTGACAATATAGTTGTTAATATACAAGGGTTTCAAATAAATATATTGCAAGAAGCAACACATAGTAAACTGTAAGAAGCATCGCATAACAGAGTACATGAAGCATCATTGCACAGTAATGTAGAGAGCATCACTCCAATAATCTGCATGAGCATCACAACAACAGTCGGTAGGAGCATCACTACTTTACTATATGTTACATATTTCATATGTAACATGTATTTGGATATTGATTGTATATAATACCTATACGTCTGATGAGAACATCAATGTGAGCTCACTAAAAGCAGAGAAAGAATTCATTACTATCCTACTATGAGACAAAATCCAAGAACAAAATTAATCACAAGAAATCTTATTAAGATGTTTAACAAGTGTGTGGATAGTCTCGTCACAATCATTGAAGATGGAAAATTCCATGAAACTGAATTTACTAAAGAAATACAAGAAAAACTATAAATAAATCCAAGACTCTAACAATTTCACTTCTTCTAGTTTTACAAAGTTTCAAAAATACAACTTTGTTCATTATTGCTAGACAAACTTAATAAGATATTATAAAGAGTTACAAGAGACCAAAATGCATATTAAAATTTATATTTTTAAATTAACAAATTTCTTTGCCTTGTTTCGTAGGAATATGCTTCCATGTTAAGAGTCTTTTATTGCCATTAGGTCCTAATGTGTAGTTGTTATTTGTGTAGTCCTTTAATTATCATGTATTTTCAGCTCTATAAAGCACATCGTGGTGGATTATTACATAAAGTCCATTCTCAACATATATTCAGTTAAGTTTTATGAAATAAAATCTTGGTTTTTCTTTCTTTGAAAGGAGTTGACACCTCTAACCTTCTTTTGGAAAAATCCTTGAATTATGAATGCTCTAGACTTATCACAAATGTTCAATAATGTGTGTGACATTTCTCGATCCACCTAACTACCAAATCATCTCTTAGATCCTTAGAAAATGCTCTACATTCAGGTGAAAGGTCACCATCGATCTGCTCATCAAACCATCACTCTTGAGTCTTTAGAAAATATTGTACAACCATGTAAAGCCTCTCTAGCAGTTTCCCTTGCTCGAACAAGCCTTATTATTTCTGCGTCAATGTACATATATATATATATATACTTTTTTTATAATAATAACTAGTATGAAATTTAGAATAGAAAACAAATCTGTGTTATTTGATGATATGTTATCATGTAATTGAAGTATTGAATGTTGAAAAGTGAAAATGAATTACGAATAGAAAATGCTAGAAGCACTTAGAGATGGAAGAACCGCGTCAGGTCCTGCAAAAACTAAGACTCTCATGGGCATGGCAGGATGGTCGTGTTTGGCTATGCATGAAAGTACTCACATTTATTTTTATGGTGGTATGGACTCCATATGTCAAGATGGTTGACGAGGTAAGATGTGTGATAGTCAAATATTGTGTCTTGCCACACATAGACATCCAGGAAACAGTGCTTGGGCATTTGGAATTCCATATGGTACAAAGAATCGGCGTGAGAAGGCGCATGATGATCCATTGCGTTACGGACCGAGGAATTTGTGTGACATAGTTCCACTTGTGTGTTGCGTGTGTGTACTAAACACGTGATTGTATGTTTTGTCTTAATTTTATACCTCATATTTTTTCTTACCCTCGCGGAGTATTTGAGTAGTCTTTGATTAGTTATTCCCTCATTTTTAAGGTGGAACTGAAAAATACCTGGTTGGAGTAAAATTCAAGTGATGTTGTTTTTAATGTTTTCAAAAAATTTCCTTTAAGATGTTATTTTTTGGGGACAATATTAATTTTGTTGAGAAATGTAGAACGATTTACATTGAAAAAAACGATGTTATGAGAAAAGAAGGTAATGTGTTCTCTAAAATAGATTAGTAGCATACCGTGCTCATTAACTGAAATACAGATGTTGCAAGATAGTTAGTTCATAAACTACCATGCAAATCCTCAAGCTCCATTTCACGCTCAAAACCACGTGGGTATGTCATCTAAGACAACAAGCTTAAAACTATGTTGCATCAATTAAAAAAAAATCAACAACATATCCTATAAGGAACCAAAAATGTGCAATCTCCATATAAACATCATGTATAATCATATTAATGGGAATATTGAGGGGCTAAATGGGAAGTTCATTGTTCTCTCTAATCATGCGAAAAAGCTCGACGTATAAGTTTTTCAAATTGCAGAAAGTGTGAAGAAACCATTATTGTGTTTTTCTGCAGCATAGGAATTAAGAGTAAGGAAAACATTGTTTGTGCTTTTAGTAGAGATATTAATATGAGTTTTAAACCCGATCTAAATATAAATTAACCCGGTTTTAAATTAATTTTAATTTTATTTTATCTCATCAAAATTTAAGAAATAAAGATAAACTTTTTGTAACCCATTTCAAATCCATCAATTTTTTCATATTTTTATATATATGTTTATGATATAACATAATTATTTTTACATTCAAATTATATATAAATTTTTTTTAAATTAAATTCCTAGTTAAAATAAATTTTTATTTTTTGATTTTGGCGAGAATATGTTATTTTATGTTTTTTGCGAGAAAAATGTTACTTTACGAAATGTTATTATGCGGGTTTGGCAAAAAAAATGATGTATTATAATTTAAACGAAAAATATTATTTTGCGATTATGAAAATAATAAGTTATTTTGCATATTTGACCGAAAAATAATATTTTTCAGTTTTGACAAAAACGATATTTTGTAGTTTTGGTAAAAAATATATTTTGCATAAAAAGTTATTTTACTTTCTGCGAAAAAATATCATTTTAGAATTTGACGAGAAAATGATATTTTGCAGTTTTTATTTTGCAGTTTTGGCCAAAAACGCTATTTCTAGTTTTGGAAGGAGGGGAACACTATTTTTATTATTGATAAAAATATTATTTTTTTGGTTTTGATGAAAATTATTATTTTGTATTTTTGGTATTATTTTGCATTTTTGATTAAAAAAATATTATAGTTTTGAAAGATAATCACTTAATTAAAAATTTAAATAACAAAAATTAAGATATAACAAAACTAATATTTTATAATCCTAATATTTTAAATCTGGTTTTAAATTAATGTTATAAATTTTCTATACAATAATTTAGAGTTAGAGATTATACATATTTTAACGGTTAATCTTAAACTTCTAAATTCATTTTAACATCCTATCTTTTAGGAACCGAAAGCAGAACCCAAATGGAATAAGAAAAGAGAGTTGTTTTCACAAAGCTCTGAAATTTCATTTTCATTGATATTTTTTATAGCTTAACATTCATCGTGAGAGGTTTCTCCCTTTTTATACATAAATATAGTAAACTCTTTTTTTGCAGACGAGATTAAATCTAAGACGTCAAACCTCTTGTACATCTTTAAACCATCGATCTTCCCCATACCATCTCCTTTCAAGGCCCCTGCAGTTCTGTCGCGTTCTGACGAAGATAGTGACATTGGCAGGAGAATGAGAGCAAGTTGAATGGGCTGATTTTTTGCAGTGGGCTTTTTGATGTTTCTTGGTCTCCATTTGTTTGGGCTTGCCGTATGAGTAGGAGTTGCTATCTTAGGTGGAGGCTTTACTTCTTCCATTCCAAGTTTGGTTCTAAGATTGCTGAACATGTTGAAAGGTGACTTAGTAAAGATGCCCACTAGCTGCATATGTTACTACAAAGAAACAGTGAATTACCGACGACACTATTCGTTGGAAATTCGTTGGAAATTTGTTGGAAATTCGTAAAAAAAATAGATTTCTGACGTATTTTTGATGGATTTTTACCGTCAGGATTATTTCGTCGGAAAATAAATTTCATCGGGAATTCGAAGGTCATTCCTAGTGGATATGCGATGGAAGATGTCCGTTGGTATTTTCCGACGGATATACGATGATAGCTCTCTATCGGTATTTTCCAATGAATAAATAATGACACGCATCCGTCGGGAACACCCCAACAGAAAATCGATGACAAATATCCATCGGAAACTTACCTCGGTTATGCGAAAAAAAGACACCGTCGGAAAATCCCGACAGAATGCTATCCGTCGGGAAGTTCCGACGTACTAACGATGATGTTACTCAATTTTCGACGACCTGTTCCGTCGGAAAGTCAAACCGACGGATTTCCAAGGACAGGCCGTCGACCATACCCGACAGATTTCCGATGACATAATTTATATATAAAATAATTTTAATTTAGTAAAATAATATTTTATTGTTTACAAAATAATATCTACCAATTTACATAACTTTATATAATTAAATAAATTTAAAATAACATTTAATTTAAATATCATATTTCAGTTTTAATACAATATTTAAGTTGTTTTAAAATTACATTTGGGGAGGAGGAAAAAATTCATCGGGCATATATGGAAATTTGGATTTCATATAATCTATCATATGTTTTAAATATAATATTTTAATTGTTTTAAAGTTACATTGGGGGAGCAGGAGAAAATTCATCCGGCATATCTGGAAATTTGGATTTCATATAATCCATCATATGTTTTCATCCTATTCATTTCTATCTGCATGGCCGGCATTTTTTTCTTAAACTCGGCGTTCGTCAGTACGAGGTTGTCATTGGTGTTCACTCTGGCCAAAGATGTTACGTCACCGGTATCCGCGACTCTATCGAGTCCTAGATGATGATTTTTCGAAAATGGCATTTCCTATAATTTTTTAAAAAAGTATTAGAACATTATAAAATTAAATGTAAAAATAAATAAAAATATAAATAATGCATCTTTGCATCAATGTACTTTCTGATGCCGGTTCCTGTACTTTAACATTAGTAATATCTAACTTTTTTGAATTACTAACATAATACTGAATCGTTGCATTAGTTTTTCCATGTGAATACCAAATTTTTGTAACCTGAGATAAATCTACTCCTATACAAATGATTACGTACTTCTTTAACATAGATTAATCTATGATTCCGAAATTTAATACACAAACAATATATTTCACGATACTTCGATGTCATGCTATTGTTTGACACATATGTCATGAACTCCTCCACACCTTGCAAAAATTCATCCGTCAATTCCCCCGTCGTTGAATCATACCAAGGTTTGTCCATCCAAGATCGAAAATAATCATAAGAATTTGAATAAGACATTTGTTAAGAATTTTGTTTTAGTGAAATTGTGAATGAAGATAGCGTATTTATAATCGAAATTACAAAGATGGTCACATAATGGATTTTTTAGAATATTCTTAATAATAATAGGATATATGGATAACATCAAAAACCAATCTTTGACGACTTCTCTGATGGAAATCTGACGGTTTTTGATGGATTTTCGATGGACTCCGACGGATTTCTGACATACTTCTAGAATTATTGAATAGGTCAACTAACCGTATTCCAACGGTTTCCCGATGGATTTACGATGGACGACAAGAAATAAGGTTCCGTCAGAAAGTCATCGAAAAATCCGACGAATTTTTGATATGCATATTTATTCAAAAAAACTCAAAATTTACGTGGAATCGGTCAAACAACAGTATACCGATGGAATCCCGACGAATAACCGATGGATACCAAAAATTTCGAGTTCCTCAAAAAGTCTTGGGGAATTTTTGAAGATATTGAAGTCGTCCGAAATTACCGATGGTTTACCAGGGATATGACGAACGAATATGGTGTCGTTGGGAATTCGTCGAAAAGTCGACGGGTAATTCTATCGATTTTCTCGATGATAGTTCTGTCTTCGGGAATTGCCAACGATTTTCCGACGCCTTTCCGATGGTACAATATCCATTAGAAAATCCTTAGTTATCTTTCAGTAATTTCCGACAAATTTGCTTCCGTAGGAAATGCAGTCGGAAAAATCTTTGTTTTCTTATAGCGTGTCCAAGAATGTATTTTACAATTAATGAGCTAAGTGCAACCCGTTCACGCACATAATGGTGATCAAGATCAAAATATTTTGTTCATGAATGGAAAGCTAGGTTGGCAGTAAGGTAAACCGTAGACAGGTTGTCGTAGTATAGTTGTGTTGTTGTAAGAAGAGGAATGCGAAGCTCCTTGAGAACCAAAATGAGCCACGTGATTTCAGAGGCCGTTTCTGATAGCGATCTATATTCTGCTTCAGTGGAACTACGGGACACGGTAGGTTGCTTTTTCGAGGACCAAGAGATGAGATTATCACCTAGAAATGTGTAAAACCCTCCCGTGGATTGCCTTGCCTCTTTGCACCCAACCCAATTACTGTCGTTGTAGGCGCGGAGAATAAAACCAGAGTCCTTTTTGAAATTAATTCCCATGGTAATTGTTCCTTTCACGTACCTTAGTATGCATTTTAGGAGATTGAAGTCTGAAACCATTGGAGCATCATCCTTTGACACACAAGGTTGATGAAAAATTGGATGTCCAGCTTGTGAGTGGTGAGTACAGTAATTTACCTACAAGACTACGAAAGTACGTAGGATTAGAAAACGATTCTTGCGGTGGAGCAAATCTGTCTGGCTGGGGAGGAAGTGGAGTAGCGACCGAAGAACAAGAACTCATGCCAGCAATTGCAAGTAAGTCCTCGTCATATTTATGTTGGGATAAAAACAAAGCATCTTAATGAGAGTGAATTTGAATACCCAAAAAGTAGTGAAGGAGGCAAAGTCTTTCGTATGGAACTGTTTGTTGAGATTCTCCAAAAAGGTTGTGAGCAAGGCCGAGTTATTGCCCGTGACGATTATGTCATTGACATATAGGAGAAGTAGAATGATATCCTTTCCCTTTGAAAACACAAAGAGAGACAGATCGGGCTTTGATGCAAATGAACCCAAACTCCATCAAGAATGTGCTAAATTTGTAACCAAGCTCGCGGGGTTTGTTTTAAACTGTAAATAGATTTTTGGAACAGGTACACATGAGTGGGTTTGGTAGGATCCACAAAGCCTGGTGGTTGAGACATATAAACCGTCTTGGATAAATCACCATAGAGGAAGATATTTTTGCTATGTTAAGGCCATTAGTTAATTGTTGCTATGTGAAGGACATCACAATAGGGAGACTGTAGATTAAACTTATTGTGAGCATCAGCCTGTAAGGTTGGGAAGCATGCACAACCAAAAGTTCTAAGTGAGTTGTATTCCGGCGGTTTTCCAAATAACTTCTCAAAGGAGGACTTATTTTCGGTGATAATTTCTTTCAGTAGAAGATTGCTAAGGAAGTTTTCCGTATAAAAGGCTTCAACCCAATAATTGTGCGGCAATCTACTTTGGAACATCATAGATAGACCAAATTCAATGATATGCCGATGTTTTTCTCGGCCAGTCCATTTTGCTGCGGCGTATAGGGGCAAAATATAAACTTCCGGATTTCCGATTGTTGGAGATGATTCAGAAATCGCGAACTCGTAACTCGCCTCTTCCGTAGCATTGAAACACTTCAATTTTGTTATGTAACTGATTTTCTGCCATTATTTGAAAGGATATGAAATTATTGTAGAAGTATGATTTAGCCTTAAACAGATACAACTAGCTAGCGAGGGAAATTGTCTATAAACACCACGTAGAAACAAAAACCTTGAACATACATTATAAGTGTTGGCCTCGAAAGGTCACAATGAACTCGTTCTAATGGTCTATAAGAAACAAACATGTAATGAGAAAGGCAGATGTGTGATCTTTCCGAGTTGACAAGCCTCGCAAATCTTCTTGGTGCACTTATTTATTGAAATTAAACTGTTGCGTTTCAGCTACTAGAGGATTTGTGAACTGGGATTTTCAAGCCTTCTATGCCAAGTTTCTACACTAGCCAAGTTTTGTCGATTGGAATAGAAGACATGCACCTTTGGTTCCTCCAGCCGATAAATACCATTATGTAGACTTCCTTTCGGTAGCAACCTGTTTGTTTTCTTATCAATCACACGTACATCTTCACCATCAAATTCAAAAACACACAGATAATACTTGATAAGTTTTATATAGAAAGCAATGATTTTGCCATATCGGGACAAACGAGAACCTCTTTAAGGGGGAGCCTGAGGAGATCTCTAGATTGGTGGAACCGGTGTATGTAATGGAAAGATAATTGCCTTCAGCAATCATCACCGAGTCGGCCGCATGATAGGCCTTCGATTACAGCAATGCGAGATGATCGTTTGTGACATGAGCGATTGCACCAGTATCCGGAAACCATTCTTGTCCGCCATGCTCTGTCACGTTAGTTATGTGCATCATAACTAAAGTTCATGGCATATCTTCCGATTGATAGCTATTGTTGAAACGGTGGCAACATTTAAAAGGCCGGATGACCACCTTTCCCACAAATTTGACAAACAATACTACTGTTTTCTCCTGTCGTGGTTGCTGCGGAGGAAAGGGAATTTTTTTGGGAGAACTCTCTTCCTCTGGTTGATCAATTTCCTCTTCCTCTTGAAAACCGATTAAAAGAGTTGCCTCTTCCTCTGTTATAAAACACTGTTGGATTGCATTGTATTGAATGCGAGGTTTGGTGTTATGGTATTCTCATTGTTGTAGGCTTGAAGACAATCATCGAAGCTGATTAGACGAGGAACAATAGATTAAAATGTTGGTGGTGGATGATCATCCATTGCTCTATTCTATGCTCGTCTTAATTGGTTCATAGTCTCTGCCTAGTCTTTGCAATGCATCAAAAATCTTCATTTTCTCGCTTATAGGATTCCCAATAGATGTCAGCTGGTCACAAAGGTTATTTATCTCTCTTAAATAAGGTGTCATCATTTTATCGTCTTTGCATGGGTTAAAGCTTTCTTTGCAACTCAAATAAACGTGATGACGTCACTCGATTAAAGTGGTGAGCTAAAGCTCACCAAACTTGTTGTGCAATATGAGCTCCCATCACTACACTGAGAATGTCTTCGAAAAGAGATCCGAGAATCCAGGATTGACCAGCTTGGTCGGCCCTTGTCCAAGTGGCGTGATCTAGATTTATGATTTCATTTGTGAGACCTTCGATGTTGGGTACTGGATAGTGGCAATCGGTTGAGTGGTAGCCCCATTGATGAAACCGATTAATCCTTGAGTGGAAAGGAATGATTCAAACTACCGCTTCCATAGAATGTAATTTTTTATAAGAACGCTAAAAACCGGATATGAAAATTATGATGCAAAAATGATTTGTGGATCAAAAACGATTGAAAAGAATTATGGAAAAGACAAATTCGCGAAGACGAGATTTGATTTCTTTCCTTAATTCTATGGTGATTTGATGAGATTATGAAACCCATGATACAATCGCGATGAGATTGTGGTCGCAACACTCGACACTACGAACAATTTTCTACGCTATACCCTCAAAACTTACAGTGCATGAAGAGAAGAAGACGATGAGAAAATCGTGGGCGGTTGGAGGAGAAAAAGATGGGTGTGGTGGTTTAGGGTTTTGACCCAGTTTGGGCCAAAACCGTACCCAAAATTTGTCATAAAAGGAACCTTATTGGGCCTACGGCCCTTCACCAAAACCCACGACCCAAGACCCAAGAACGAGCCCGAGCCCGAACTCGGCGGCGGCGGCGGACGCATAGCTTGGTCTCTTTTCTCTCCAACTCTTTTAAGCTAATACATGAGCTCTCCCCTTTATATACTAAGGGATTTTTCCCCAAATTTCCAATGTGAGACTTTTGTCTCTTCTCATTAACTTAGCCAACAAACTTATGGCTTTTTAATGAGCCCAATGACCCATTTCTCATTTAGATTCCAACAATTTTTGTAATTAAATTTTGGCCGTGTTATTCAAATATTTTGATTTTTAGAGATATCTTTAAAAGTTATTGACATAGTCACATGCGGCCAACCACTACCAATACGAAATTGATAAGTTGACTCACAAGACTTATGGTCAGTATTATCTCCAAATCAATAGGATTTGTACATTATGATAAACATCAAAATTCCAATCTATATTGCAAACAAATTCATTAGTGGTAGACCGTTCCCAATTTGGGATATCGACTCACTATACTTGTTGCCATCATAAACGTTATTGTTAATATTTTTTTATTGATACTTCTTATTAGTTTTGCATAATTACAAACCCAAAAAATATATTGAGAGTGAACAAAAAATTACCGTACATCCAAATTCATGTTGTTATGATATAAACACTTCATAAAATTATGAGCTTTTGTTAATCTAATAAACATAACAAAATTTTCAAAATTAAGATTGTAAGAAAGCGATTTCTATAATTCGTCTGACTGAAGAATTTTGAATAAAATTACATATAATAAAATCTAATTACCGATACAAATTTTTTGAAAAGATTGGATTTGTAAAGCCGAGACGCTCTTTGCTTAATTCTGAAAACGCTTTGTAGTGTGACGGTTGTATGGTGTTCCGAATCCTAAGATACAACTGCAACTATTCTGTCTTCCACAATCCAACAATAGAATCTAACGAATGCTTTTCTATGTTACAGTGTCAGATTCAATATGTGAGGAATTTGTGTGTGCATATGTTACACTCCTAGAATGAGAAAACCAAAGGTTTCTTAATGCTCATCATATGAGCCTATAAAGAGGTTACTCCATTTTTAATGAGAATTGATTATCTACTAAAAATCATTATGTTTTTTATGTTACAAAAAATAAACCAAATTATTTTTGTTGTAAGTTGTAACCTAACTCAATTAAACAGAAATTGACTATTTGATTTAGTCAACAAATAACAAATAAGATTTGAACTAAACCATAATAATAATTGTACCGACCATTAGTCTATTTGCTAAATTCCAAAAACTCAAAACTCAAGTTCGGTTATCTTTTTCCAATGACACAACAAAGTGTATCCAAAATTTTGAGTTTTGTTATTGATTCTCCGCTTGCTTGATATACAAGAGAGATTTCACTTCTAACTTCTAATATGGGAAAAATTACATTTGTTCATTTTATGTTTATCAAGCAACCCACTTTAGACCTTATTTCTCATTCAAACGAACTTCGGTTTTAACATCTTCCGAAAACTCACCGGAAAGTGATCGAAAAACACTTCCATAAAACTGAGTTTCAACAATTCCTCCTGTGAGCTTCAAGGTGACACAGTTAGCGATGTTGAGAGACGAGGGTGCGTAGAGGTCTGAGGAATTGTTTTCCATGGTGTTCTGATACCATAAAATTAGAACTCAAATGAAAGAAGCAAAGAGAGCTGTTTGCACAGCTCTGAAATTTCGTTTTCATTGAATTTTTTTGGAGCTTGACATTCATCGTGAGAGGTTTCTTCCCTTTTTACATCAATATAATAGATCCTACTCTACAGATGAGATTAAGTCCAAGAACTCAAACCTATTGTACATCCTTAAACCGTTGGTCTTCCCCGTACCATCTCCTTTTGATATAGAATAGCTTATGTGTATGGTTAGGATGATTTTAAAAGTTTGTTAATAATGTACGGTTGAGATTTTTCAACCGATAACAAACTTCCCCAGCTATAAAAGCTGAAGAAGATGATTTGTAAATACATTCTGAATCAATAGTGTCTTTTATTTCTCTTCTTCGATCTTTCTTCTCTCTGCATTCTCGAGCTTACGGGTTTGTGTTTATCAAGAACACGAAACCTTAACAGTGGTATCCGATTCTTTGATCTTTGGTTACCAAATGACGGAGACACGATCAAAAACTCTTCTCAAAGAGGCAACTGTAGAGAAATCGTTGGGCTCGTGAATTCAAGCTCTGGAAAGCACCGTGGCGTCACAAAATACAAAAATCGATAAGAATATCGCAGATATGTTTGAAGCCATATGTTTACTTAAACAAATCTACGAGGGTGCGTAGATGCTGTAATAAAAAACAAACAAATTACTACAGTTAAACAAATCTGATATCAAAATAAAACATATCCTAAACAAAACTGCAATGATAAAATAAATTTGCTAGTAATATAAAACATATCGTAAACAAAACTGCCACTCAAAAAACAAAATTGTCATTGACAAAACAAATCTGCTAGCAAAATACAACAAATATGCCACCAAAATAAAACAAATCTACCATCAAAATAAAACAAATCTGTCATATAAATCATCGAAATACAACAAATCTATCATTTAATAAATCTTCCACCTAAACAAAACTGCCATCAAGTAAACCAAATAATAACGTACTGTATCATCCAACCAGCCATAATCAGATTTAGGCCATTTATCCATTGGAGTAATAATTATTTTGTAGAATTCAACTCCTGAATCCCATGATCCAATTGGTTCGTTCCTATATAAGATAAGAAATTATATACGTGAAGAGATTAATAATATAAGAATAACATACTCATCACGTTTTATGAATTTCATTAATTTCCGTAGCTTATTATCTTCAACTGGGGCAAACAGATCGTATGCTGTTGGTGAAGGGGTTACCCCTTGCAAAAATTTATGCATCGTGGCAAACAAATCATTTGAAGTTTTTGGTGGTGGTGGTGGTGGGTTTACACTTTGCACAACAACTCTCTACATTGTAGAATTCCCTTCAAAAGGGCTTCTTTGGGTCCTTGCCAATTGCGGTTGACGTTTTCCTAAATCTATTTTGTCATCCAAAGCTTTTATTTGACTTACCATAGCATCTAGAGTTGTACCAAATAATTTGTTCGACTCCCAAACATTGGGGTCGGAAATAGTTTTCGCAGACAATTTTGTTACCTTGAACAACAAGTTCTTTCTTTTTTGACAAATTGGATTTCTTTTCAATAGGGGTTCTCACATCTGGTTGTGACCCACTCTTGTTATCTGGGGATCTCACATTACCTCGAGTTCTCACATCCTCTTTTGATCCACTCTTGTTACATGGGGTTCTCGTACTTGGGAATCTAGCATCCTCTTTTGACCCACTCTTGTTGCCTGGGGTTCTCAAATTCTCCTCATGAGTTCTTGTCTCGCATCATCAATCTTCTCTCATTTTTCTTAGATCGAGCGTACTTTTGCTTTACAACATAACGAATTGGAGTCTTGTCGTGTGATGTAGCTCGCATTGTTGCCATCAAAGACTGCACATAAAGTAATAATAACAATAAGTATGCCAACATTAAAAAATATACAAGCAAAACTGCGGTAAATGAACTATAAGTGTTTCACCACGTATGACATAACAAATCTGTCATATAATAAAACATGACAAACAAGTCTGCTACCACATATAGTAAAATAAGAAATCTGTCACATAATAAAATATGACAAACATGTCTTCTACCACATATAGTAAAATAAGAAATCTGTCACCTAATAAAACATGACAAACAAGCTTGCTACCACATATATACAAAATTTGCCACAGTAAAATAACAAATCTGTCACAATATAAAACAAAAACAAGTCTGCCACATAAACAACCAGCCATGACTATAAAAAAACTACCACCAATTTAAAAACAAAAAAAACTATGTACCATTTCTTTGTTGCTTGCTCCATCCTCTTCGTGTTCATGAGCACTCGACATTGCAGCATCTCTTGGTCCCATAGTTGCATTGACATGCTCAACAGAGTTTTCAAGATTTGAAATATTCTCACGAAACTCTCCTTATGACGAAGTCACTTTCTCATCAATTAGATTCACTTTTACTTCTATACCTTCAATTATGGAAGTCAGAAGCCTTACAGTTTCAGTAAAATTAGTGAGAATCGTTCCATCACCCCAAAAACTTTTCCCACCGCTTCCTTCATCACAAGTTTCTTTTTTTTTCATTTTTCTTTTTCTTCAACGATTCACGAGGTTCACTTTTTTCAGAATCACCAATAACTTTCCTTTTCTTCTTCTTGGTCATTGGTGGTGATACATCTACTTGGTCCCATGCCGTTTCATCCAATCGATCATGCAGTGTATCCATGATCAAATTTTCTAGCTTTGGATCTTCTTCTTCATTGTCCCATTTGGGATATATCTCTTCTTCTTCTTTTCTAATTAAGTGTCTCACACGTACCTCATTGTGAGCTTTCTTTTCTTCAGTAATAAAATCATCAAACTCAAACCTTTTAGGGGATCCACCCAAAGAAAGAAGAGGAACTTCTTTTGTTTTTTTTGGTTTCCATACAACTCACCCCATACAAGAACTGATTCGTACGCCCAAATCAGCAAAGTATGAACACATCCATGTATTGTGTATGTCTTCTTTACATCAAAGACAGTCATTTTGACAGACTCAATCAAACTTGTAAAAGCAACACGACCCCAAGGATAACTATCAAACCTCTCAACATCAAACACTCTTTTAGTAGTATTCAAAGGAATTCTGCTGTTAGGAGAAATGCCATACACCCCAACAGACAAAATGGCAAGGCAGTCTATCATTCTCCTCTGCTCTAAACTCCAATTCTTACATTCGTCCAACACCTGTAGCACATGGCTAAGGCTAGGCCCTTCAACACTAGAAACATTAAGTTCTTCCCAAAACTCTCTACGGTCAACATCCCAATCATCTGAAACAGTTTCATCACAGTTTAGACTTGTGATTTCAGCAAATTCGTAGAGAGAAAACCTGATAGGACGACCACTTATCAAGGACCACATCTCATTTCTTCCCTCAATCGCTAACTGATGTGTTAGGAAGTAATGGACAACTTTCGCAAACCAATATAAACACCAATTGATGAATTTCTGAAGAAATTTCAAACATCAACACCAACTATTTCCTTTATCAATTCTAAGTTGGACAGAAAATAGTTGTGGTTCATACTCCCGCTTTGAATTGGCGCTTTACCCTCTGGATAAAGATACATGGGGTAATTCTTTTTCACTGAATTCTTCATACCTAACAGATTTTTTTTTGAACAATAAGTCTACCATTAAATAGAAATAAGTTTGTCATCCAATACAAATAATTCTGCCATGACTATCTGTTGTGAAATATTCAGTAAATTTGCCAACACTATATTTAATATGTTTGCCACAAAAGTTACTTTAATCAACGATTTATTTGTTCACAAAATCCGTAAATCTGTCAACAATATCCATTATATTCAACAATATCAAAAGTAATAAATCTGTCATCATATAAAAACATGTCTACCGTCAAAAATAAATAAAATTGCCCACCAAAGATTCAAAGGATTCATAAAATATCGATTAAATCTGCAATAAAAAAATTGTAAATCTGCTATAAAAAACTGTAAATCTGCCAACAAATCGGTTCTATCTTCAACAATAATCTAAAAAAAATCTAACACCAAAGCCAAATAAATTTGCCGCCAAAGGAAAATAAATCTGTCATTAAAGTAAAATAAATTTGTCATATATACAAAAAACCTGCCATATATACAAATAAGCCTGCCACCATCTCAATATATTTCTCAATACGCGGGAAACTTGAAAACTGTACTTTAATCTAAACGAATAAAAACTTACCAGATTCCATGTCGGAGTTTAATAAAATCTACAACAAACGATGTATTTGTTAATAACAAAAGAGAATAGGGTTTCGATTTCGAATGTTTCGTCGATTTATGTCCGTAAACGATTTTTACACAATGCATACAAGAAAATATGAAAAATATACCAAAGACGGAGACTGTTAAGCTGGAAGAGACGTCTTACCGTGACGGAAAACTAGAAAATGAAACTTCAAACTAACATGAAGACGGTGAAACACAACGGAAGAAACACTGAAAGTCGTAGAGAATGAATTCCAACACGAGAAAATACGAAAATATTGCCGAGAATGAATACAAACACGTATAAACACGAAAATGTCGCCGAGAATTGTGAAAGAGTTTTTTGTTTTGGAAATCTGAAGTCGAAATAGTGAAATGTTTAGGGTTTCGATAATATTTATTATAACTGAAAAGACACGACCAATGACTGAAAAGACACGGCCGTAGACATAATTACTTATTTAATTTTTTTTCAATACGTAATGGCATAATTGTAAATAAATCGTGTTATCATGGTTTACATGACTTTTAACCAAAGTTTTGGGTCATATGAGTAATCGTGCATAACATGGCGTCATTTGGATGTTTACGGGATGAATGTGGGTCATTGTAGGTCATTACTCATGGAAATATTTATGGACTCTTACATATTTTAGACTATTTTGGATGAAACAAATAACTTTTTAAAAGAATGGAAAACTATATTGAAACGCCTCATGTTTGGTATTCGTTTAAGGTTTTCGCACAGACAGATCAACATCAATTTGACACAAGATCGATCTATGAGTTTGCGTTCATTTATAAATGGTTTGAAGATTCCAATAACTTGATCTTCAGAAAACTTAGTTTTCTTGAAGACATGTCAATCTACCGAGAACACTAAGCAAGCACATGGATTTATCCGTTAGCCAAAAGATTGATCGATTGATTCTCATTTCCAGAAGTTTTTTGTGAAGTTTTGAGAACGATCGTCCCACCTGCAGATCAATCCATCCCATAGCATATCAACCATTCCTTGTGCAGACCAGCCATTCAATAATTGCACATTTAATAAAAGAATTTGAAGGTTTTCCTATTTCAAGTTGGAATCACCTCACAACGATTAGGGCCTATATATACTTATCTTCGAAAAGAACTTGATTCGTGGCCATGGTAGAAGTTGTGGAGTCATGACAAAGGGTTCTCGAGCCTAGTCTTTGGAACTCTGCCCATGGCAGACTACTCTCAGGCCGCACCTCTACTCTCCTTGCATTATAAGTGTTAGGAATGCCTTTATGATCTGAAGATCCAAGTTTTTGTAAACTCAGAGAGAGACACCAGAAGAGACAGAAGGTTACAACTAAGGAAGGAAAACAGGAAGACTCTAAACAGAAGAGAAGGTTCTCTAAAAGAACAAGAATTGCAGGAAGAAGAATAGAGGACTGCCGAAACATTTTAAACAGAATCTGCAGGAAGGTTTTCTGCAAATTCTCTTCTCAAGAAAGGAGACGACTTTCGGCTATGTTCCAGACATACGTCAGAAGAGTTTTAGTGCTAATTCCCAAGGAAGAGAGAAGGTGCATCTCTAGTATATGAGTCGATGTTTTGACATTGAAAAGTTTAAGCTTTTACGGTTGTAAAATCTTTCCTAAGTTGAGTGTCTATAAGCAATCTCTGTAAGAACGTTATTCTACTTGATTCCCAGAAAGTTCTTTTCAAGGCGAGACGTAGACTTAGCCACATTGGTTAAGTCAAACTCGTAAACACTCGTGTGCTCTGTTTTCTAGCTCTCTTTCACACTCTTAAACCATAAACACGAAAGTAACTTACAAAAGTAAAGTGACTGAAGCACAAAAATTGGTATTAGAGCATGTTGGGTTTAAGATCGAGAGCAAAGCTGCCTGAAGAAGATGACCA
Organism: Pugionium dolabratum; assembly: GCA_018901945.1. Classification (NCBI taxonomy): domain Eukaryota; kingdom Viridiplantae; phylum Streptophyta; class Magnoliopsida; order Brassicales; family Brassicaceae; genus Pugionium; species Pugionium dolabratum. The sequence continues at coordinate 884,713 of JAEVFF010000019.1, forward strand.
CAGTACGGGTGGAACTAGAAAAATTCGACGGGAAAGGGGATTATATGCTATGGAAAGAGAAAACCTTAGCTCATCTAGAAATTCTTGGTCTTCTCGAAGGTCTAGAGAAAACTTACAACAACAGAAAGTTCAACAGAAGGGGAAGGAGCTGTAACTCCGAGTCCAGACAAAGAAAAGGAGGAGTCAGCAAAGAGTTTACTGTTAGAAGAGAAAAGGAGGAAGGCAAGATCGACTATTATCCTCAGTGTTGGGGATCCTGTTCTAAGAAAGATTATAAAAAAAAAGATAGCAGCTGGAATGATCAGACTTTTAGACTAGCTGTATATGTCTCAAGCACTCCCGAATCGCATATATCTGAAGCAGAATCTATATAGCTACAAGATCTCAGATTCTATGTTGATAGAAGAAGGAACTGACGACTTATTAAAGCTAATAGCAGACTTAGAACATGTCAAGGTCACCATCCCTAATGAAGACGAAGCCATTATACTCCTGATGTCCTTTCCAAGTTCCTTTGATCATTTGAAGGATACTCTTAAGTACAGTAAAGACTCGTTGACACTTGAAGATGTAATAGGAGCTATACATTCCAAACAGCTGGATTTTGGTCAGAACTCGAAGAAAAATAATTTATATGACAGAAAGTTTATACGCCAAAGATACTAGAGGAAGAGCAGAAAAGAAGAACAAATATCCTGAAACAAGTAAATCGAGAAACATATCTAAGTCAAATGATAAAGCAAGAAGGAAATGTTGGATATGTGGAAAGGAGGGACACTTCAAGAAACACTGTCAAGCATGGAGAGAAAGAAACAGGAGAGACTTCTTCTCAGAAAAAGGAGAATCTTCAAATGTCACAAACCAGGTAAATGATATTACTGCCTTAATGGTTTCTGAAGCTTTGCTTTCTGTGTCAGATGATTTTCAAGATACTTGGGTTATGGATACTGGCTGCTCATTCCATATGACACCACCAAGGAAGGATTGGTTTCTAAAATTAGATGAAGCAAACACAGGAGAGGTGAGAATGGTGAATGATACATTCTCTGAGGTGAAAGGTGTGTGAGATATAAGGATCAGAAATGCAGATGGTACAATTGTGCTCCTCAAAAATGTCAAGTACGTACCATCTATGTCCAAAAACCTTATTTCATTGGGAACTTTAGAGGATGCATGCTACTTGTTTCAGTTAAGAAATGGAACTCTAAGGGTAAATAAAGGTAGTTTAACACTGCTAAAAGGTCAGAAAAGAAATACTTTGTATGTTCTAGAAGGAAATGTGATTGCCGGAAAAGTCAATGCCATAGAGAAAGTCAGTGATGAAACAAATCTATGGCATAGGAGATTAGGACATGTAGGACAGAAAGGTATGCAGGTTTTACTCAGAAAAGGATATCTAGATCGAAAGAAGGTCTGAAACCTGGGATTCTGTGAATAGTGTATTTATGGCAAAGCACACCGTGTGTCTTTTGATTAATCTAAGCTCAAAACCAAAGGGAAGTTAGACTACATTCATTCAGATTTGTGGGGTTCGCCCAATGTTCCATTGTCACTTGGAGAGTGCCAATATTTCATATCATTAATAGATGATTTCTCAACGATGTGCTGGATATATTTTCTAAAAAGGAAAGATGAAGCTTTCGAGAAGTTTGTTGAATGGAAGAACATGGTTGAGAATCAAGAAGGAAGAAGAGTGAAAATCCTCAGAACAGATAATGGTCTAGAATATTGTAACAGAGAGTTTGAAGAATTCTGCAGAAAGGAAGGCATTGTGAGGCACAAATCATGCTCGTATACTCCCCAACAGAATGGGGGTTGCAGAGAGGCTAAACAGAACAGTTATGGAAAAGGTAAGAAGCATCTTGGTTGAGTCTAGACTGCCAGTCTTTTTGGGCTGAAGCTGCAAACACTGCAGCATACCAGATCAATCACTCTCCATCATCTGCTCTGAATTACGAAGTACCAGAAGAAGTTTGGTTTGGAATCAAACAAAACTATGGAAATATGAGGGTATTTGGCTCAGTAGCCTATGTGCACTATGACCAAGGAAAGCTCAATCCAAAGGCAAAGAAGGTTGTATTTATCAGATACCCACCTGGGGTAAAAGGACATAAATTTTGGCTACTTCAAGAGAAAAAATGTGTGATCAGTAGAGATGCCATTTTCAAGGAAGACATTATGTACAAACAGCTTGAAGAAGTGTTAGATTCTGAGATAGATAAGGATGTCACAATGTTTGATCTATCTAACATCTCAGCAAATCCAGTTCCAAGCTATGAAAATGAGAAAAATACAGAATCTGAAAACCTGCAGAAAAACAGTAGCAGCAGAAAAACAAATCAATCTGAAAGTGATGAATGTTATGAATCAGAAGAGGAACCAGAACATGTAGACACTTTAGATAACTACCTACTTGCCAGAGACAAGTCAAGGAGAGAGATAAAACCACCACTTAAATATCTTAACTCAAACCCAATGGGTTTTGCTCTCCTAACAACAGAAGATGTAGAGTATCCAAAGCCGAGTTGCTATCAAGAAGAAAAAAGGGACAAAAACTGGATGAGATGGAAGATTGCAATGGATGAGGAAATGCAATCTCAGATTAAGAATCATACTTTTGAACTGGTTAAAAGACCAACCAACTAGAAAGTGTTTGGCTGTAAATGGGTCTACAAGAAAAAGAAGGGAGCAGATGGCCAGAATGAGACTAGATTCAAGGCTACACTAGTTGCAAAAGGATATTCTCAGAGGGAAGCAAGATATATTATCTCCTGTGGTCACGTTTCAATCAGGCAAATATTATCATACGTAGTAGAAGACAACATGGAACTACATCAAAATGGACGTTAAGACTGCATTTCTTCATGGAAATTTGGAAGACTACATCTTAATGGAACAACCAGAAGGTTATGAAGTTGGAAAAGGCTCACACAGTGTGTGTCTTCTCAAGAAATCTCTGTATGGATTGAAGCAGTCACCCAAATAATGGAACCAGAAATTCGACTCATTCATGCTTAAAGTTGTCTATATCAGAAGCAAATATGATCCCAGTATTTATTTACAGAAGTTGAATGATGCTTCCTACATATATCTACTCTTATATGTGGATGATATACTGATAGCCTGCAAAGACAGTGAGAAAATACATGTTTAAAAGGAGTTATTGAAGTCTGAATTTGAGATGAAAGACATGGGTGAAGCAAGGAGAATACTTGGTATGGAAATAATCAGAAACAAAAGCACAGAAGTCTTGGAATTGTCTCAGGAAGATTATTTGAAAAGAGTTCTAAAAATCTTCAACATGGAGGAATCAAAAGGAGTGTTAACTCCTATTGGGATACACTTCAAATTGGAAGCTGCAACAGAAGATGAACTTGAAAAACAAGCAGAATATATGAAGTCAATTTCCTATGCAAGTGCAATGGGATCTATCATGTATTCTATGCTTGGAACTAGAGTAGACTTAGCTTATCCGGTTGGAGTGGTAAGTAGATACATGGGAAAACTAGTAAAAGAACATTGGCAGGCTGTCAAATGGGTTCTTAGATACATAAAATAGACAGTGAAGATGCGACTGTTTCAGAAAACAGGAAAGGTTTGAAATCAGAGGTTATTGTGACTCGGATTATACTTCTGATAGAGACAAAAGGAGGTCTATTACAGGGTATGTATTCACTGCAGGAGGAACTGCAATAAGTTGGAAATCTGGCCTTCAAAAGTTGGTAGCATTGTCCACCACAAAAGCTGAATACATGGCCCTGACTGAAGCAATTAAGGAGAGCATTTGGTTAAATGGATTGAACTCTGAATTGGGAAGATATCAAGCTGATCATGAAGTGTTCAGTGACTCTCAGAGTGCTATCTTGTTGGCTAAAATCTCAGTGCACCACGCGAGGACAAAACATATTGATGTAAGAATGCACTTTATTAGAGAACTAATTTCAGAAGGTAAAGTTGATGTGGTGAAGATTGGTACAGCCCACAATCCGATTGATATCCTAACTAAACCAGTTCTAGTGAGCAAGTTTCAGGAGGCTCTGAAGTTGCTCAACTTGGTTTCTGAATAAGAAGCCTAACAGATACCGAAAAAGGGGAATCAAGTAAGCTAGAAAGACTGCAGAAGTAAGAGATCATTAAATCAAGGCGGAGTTTGTTGAGAATGCCTTTATGATCTCAAGATACAAGTTTTCTGTAAACTCAGAGAGAGACACCAGAAGATACAGAAGGTTACAACTAAGGAAGGAAAACAGGAAGACTCTAAACAGAAGAGAAGGTTCTCTAAAAGAACAAGAATTGCAGGAAGAAGAACAGAGGACTGCCGAAACAATTTAAGGAGAATCTGCAGGAAAGTTTTATGTAGATTTTCTTCTTAAGAAAGGAGACGACTTTCGGCTCTGTTCCAGACATACTTCAGAAGGGTTTTAGTGCTAATTCCCGAGGAAGAGAGAAGGTGCATCTCTAGTATATATATGAGTCGATGTTTTGACATTGAAAAGTTTAAGCTTTTACGGTTGTAAAATCTCTCCTAAGTTGAGTGTCTGTAACCAATCTCTGTAAGAACGTTATTCTAGTTGATTCCCGGAAAGTTCTTTCTGGCGAGACGTAGACTTAGCCATATTGGTTAAGTCGAACTCATAAACACTCGTGTGCTCTGTTTTCTAGCTCTCTTTCACACTCTTAAACCATAAACACGAAAGTAACTTACAAAAGTAAAGTGACTGAAGCACAACAATAAGTAACGAATTTCATGCATATCGTGGTTTAGATCATACTTCTGCTTTTTCTACTTTTCTTCAGTCTGTGATAGCCTATAATTGATCGTTGCTAAGTCACTGATAGATTGCTTCTCAAGAGTTTTGCAATTAGTAGTGAGGCCTTCAAGCATTTCATCAAATATTTTTCAGATTAGAAATTCGTGAAGTTTAAATTTTGGATGATCAAACCTAATCTAGTCTTAAGCACACTCCTAATCAAGGATTATTATAGAATATAGTCTATAAACATCACCCCGTAACTATAATTTCATCCTAATCTACTGAATCCTTTCCTCATAATCAAACTACTCACTGTTAGGATTTTAGGATCCTTTCTGATTGCCTTTGGTGTTGGTTTTGGAATGTTTAAAATAAAGACACAAGATTTGATTACCGAGTTCCCACTTAAGGTACCTCTCGGGTAGGATCTATCTCCTACAAACTTCACTATAAATCTGATAAACCCTTACAATGAAGCAACTTTAGAGAAAATGGACTTAGAAAGAAAAATACAATAACCTTTATTTTTCTTTCTCTCTCTCCCCTCTCTTTCTCTCTCTAGGCGTCTCTCTCTCTCTAAGAAAACTCTCACGGCCGTTTTCTTTGTGCAGGGTGATTTTTCGGCTTTTATAAGAGGAGTATACTTAGGGTTTTTTTTCTTTTTGGCACTTGGGCCACCTGGGCCCAATAGAAAACACAATGAAGAGTGATTTGGGTTTATACCACAACAATCTCCACCTTCTTCTTTTGTTTTCTTTTCTTTCCCACGCGGACTCCTTCTCTCCCAGTCACTTCTCTCTCAGCCTTGCCGTGCGCCGCCATTGAAGCTTCATCTCGAAGCTTCTTCCTTGGCCTCTTCCTCTCCATTTAGCACCGCGATTCTCCCCTCTACTGCGAGCCTTTCTTCTCCGGCCGCCATTGAAGGAGCTTCGAAGAAGCTTCTGCCGAAGCTTCCTACCTTGCAAAAGCTTCCTCTTCCGAAGCTTTTTTCTTGGATCTGCTCCGGATCTGCTCCAGGATGCGCCGACGAGTTCCATTTTCGAGCACCATCGCGTCCCGCGACCTCTCCCTCGCCGAAGCTTCTCCCTGAAGCTTCTCGTCGAAGCTTCTCCTTTTTTTTTTCAGATCCAGTCGCTGCCGCAAACTCGCCGAGAGGTGCCGTTCCTGGCGATTTCACGCGCCCGCCGACGGATGTCGGCGGTGACGGCGAAACGCGCCCCCGCGTTTTCCTCACGCGGCCACGCGTGTGTGTCCTCAAGCGCAATCCCACGCCGTGTCCGTCAGCGCCGGCCCACCCGCGCGTGATCCTCACGCGCCACGGCTGCGCGTGTCCTCAACGCCGGCCACAGGTCGCGTTTTCCTCCACGCACCACCGCGCGTGTCTCACGCGCCCCCGTCGTGTCCTCATGCTGCCACCCGCGCGTGGGTCCTTCACTGCGCCTACGCCTTGCGCGTGTGGGTCCTCCACTGCGCTTTATCGCCGCGTGTTTCCTCACGCGCCACCGCGCGTTTCCGTGCCGCCGGTGACGTGTCGTCGGGCACGCCGCCGTCCCCTAAAATGAACCCTTACTTGTTTCTCTTTTTGTTTCAGGTTGTTGTATGGAGCTGTTCTATTCCTAGCTGAGCTTCACCTTGAGAGACACTTACCGCTACACTTTCCTCTCGCATCCATCTTCCAGGTAACATTTGATCTTCACTCATCCCTCACTACTTAAATACTTTATCCGAAACTAACCTGTTTCCTTTTGTCTCTGCGAGAACGAGACACTGTAGTGATGTAACCTGGAAGGCCCTCTTCTTCTCTATAGACTCTTGAGAAGTTCACAGCAGAGCTGCGAATTCAAATCAGGTATGTCCTTGGTAGCTAGGATTTCTGGAACTTTGCTTAGCTGAATCTTAGGTAGAATCACACCGCTTTTAGCAACAATATTGTAGACCCTGTCAGTTCCTAATATCTGCAAAGCTTTATACAGAAACCTCACCTTGGTTTCTATGCTCAAACTCCTTTTTTCACTCCTGAATTTCTGTAATCCTTGTGAAACACTTTCCCTTTGAGTTTTAGCATCAACATCTACCATATTCTGTCCTGCTACAATTTCTCTGGAGATTTCATCAGAAAAGTCTCCACCTTGAACGGTTGAACCTGCTTTAAAACCATTCGGTGTAGGTCCTTGAATTAGATTCTCACTGAAAGTCACTCTCCTTGACTGTCTATCCACTAATTCGACCTTGCTTGTAGCTATCTCTTTACCCAGCTTCTTCGTTCCTGACCTGATCCCTGCCTTGCACACTCTACCTTGAAGATAATACAACCCGTTGTTGAGTTTCCCAGATATTACCTTCTTGCCGTCTTTATAAAACTACAGTCCCAAATCACTTCCTTGATAACAACAACCTGCTTTTTCCAACAACCCAAATGAAATCAAATTCCTACTTACCTCTGGCATGTATTTCACATCCTTGAGTATCACCAAAGAACCATCTGAGTTCTGAATTCTAATACTCCTTGTTCCTTTGATGCTGTTATGAGTATTATTTGCCATCAGAACTTTACCTCTATTGATTTCTTTGAAATCAAACAAAACATCTTTGTTCTGTGTGATGTGGTAGGAACTCCCTGAATCCATTACCCATTCCCTTGTGTCTTCAGTACTGGCTGTTAAGACCACTGGCTGAATAGGTTCTGCTATGTTAGCAGATTCTGCACGTTTCTTTCTCTGAGGACAATCTTTTTTCTAATGCCCTTCATCCCCACAAATGAAACATCCTTTGTTGTTATCAGATTGTTGCTTTGACTTGCCTCTGCTCTTCGATCTGCCTCCCCATGTGTTATCATTATCGAACCTGTTGTTCGACCTACCCCTTGATTCCACATACAAACCTACATCCTGAGAATTTGTTACCTTTCCACTTTCGATTAGCTCCCTTTCCTTAGACTTAGCTGCTGCTGTGACCTCGTTCAACTTTAAAGTATCTCTCCCATACTTTAGGGTTTCCTTGAGTTGATCATACTTGTTAGACAAAGAACTTAGAAGTAGAATTGCTTGTACCTCTTCTGAAATTTCAACTCCTATGTTGTTGAGATCTGTCACCAGCCTTAGAAAGTCATCTACATTGGTATCAATGTTTTTGGAGTCATCCATCTTGAAAGTGTAGAACCTCAACTGTAGGTAGATCCGATTTGGAAGAGATGTCTCCATGTATAACTTGTTTAGAGTAGACCATATGGATGATGCTGTCTCACACTTAGAGATTTTCCTGAGCACCTGATTCCCCACGTTCAAAACAATCAGATCCTTAACCTTTTCTGATTTTTCAAAGTTTACCGGATCAATCTGTGAGCTGCCTTCTATGCTTCCTTTTGCCTCTTCACCAGATTTACCTTTTGTGATCATTGGATCCTTGAGTAGCTTTTCATCTGTTAGAATATCTTTCAACCCTAAAACCCCAAAGTGAGCCATCATTCTCACTTTCCACAGAGAAAAGTCTCTTGACCCATCAAACCTGTCAACCTCAATCCTTGAACTCATCATTATGTCTTCAAATCTGTTGTGTTTTTGAATTTCCTAGCAACTCCAAAATCCCTGTTTCCCAACACACCTGGAAGCTCCGATACCACTTGTTAGGATTTTAGGATCCTTTCTGATTGCCTTTGGTGTTGGTTTTGGAATGCTTAAAATAAAGACACAAGATTTGATTACCGAGTTCCCACTTAAGGTACCTCTCGGGTAGGATCTGTCTCCTACAAACTTCATTATAAATCTGATAAACCCTTACAATGAAGCAACTTTAGAGAAAATGGACTTAGAAAGAAAAATACAATAACCTTTATTTTTCTTTCTCTCTCCCCTCTCTTTCTCTCTCTAGGCGTCTCTCTCTAAGAAAACTCTCACGGCCGTTTTCTTTGTGCATGGTGATTTTTCGGCTTTTATAAGAGGAGTATACTTAGGGTTTTTTTTCTTTTTGGCACTTGGGCCACCTGGGCCCAATAGAAAACACAATGAAGAGTGATTTGGGTTTATACCACAACACTCACACATAGCAAAAGGCACGGAGATAAAAAAAGTTGATCAAATATATAAACATAATTAAAAGATTGTTAAGAAGATTCTTCACTACTTTTGCGTAAAAATATCAAGATTCAATTGCAAATAACATAATATTCTAAAAGTAGCCAAAACACGGTTTTAGATCTTAAAATGGTTCAAAGCTTATATAATTTTAGGTTTAAAATGTATTTTACGAAGGAAAATGAACTCGGATCGATCTGGGACGAAGGGGGTCGTCTCCATAATATTGCAAGTTCTCGTTCCAAAAATGTGTCTTGTTCCTTAGTCTGATCGACCAGTTGTGATTAGTCATTTCGTCGATCGACTGTGCAAGCGGTGGTGTCTTCATCTTTTAGGGTATTCTTGATCATTTATTTGGCCGTTAACAAAGTCCATGTGAAAATATTCTGCGAGCCCCATGCATGCTCTTGATCAGCAGAGTTGATCAATCATGTGGGCGATCATTGGTTCCTCGTGGTTTTGGTTAATTTTTACTTTAATATGTGCCCTAATCATCGGTCGTTTGACCGATCACTAAAACTCATCAAGTCACTTTGATTTGCCCGATCACCAGATCACCTGATGGACATGTCCTCCTTTGCAAGGCTTTAATAGCCAATCTGGTCGACTAGTTGGCTGATCACTGCATCACTTTCCAACACACCTTGCCCATCATTTTTCTCTGCTGCAATTATTTCTTATGCCAAGTATCCAAACATGTTAGAACTCCAAGTTATGTGAAAAAGACACAAAATACACATTTTACATGAAATGGATTCTAGAACTCTATATGTATGCAAAATGCAAAAGTGGTAGTCAAATGCATAGAGAAAACTTATAAATAACTTAAAGATGAACCTAAGATAATAAAAATAAAACTAGGCAAAATATATACACATATCCGTTCTAAGCATTGTTTCTAAGAATATGTTAGTTTCCATAATTTTCAGTTATTTTTTCATTCTTTTTTTTTCTGTTTTGTTTAATGACAAATAAAAATCTTAGTCGATAGTAATTATTATAGCTTATTTTACATGTTTTTAATAGAAATTTTAAGATGTTAATAGTTTTTAAAGGTGTTTTACAGTAGTACCAGAAGATATACAATAACCCAAACACTTAAATCTCACCAGTAAGTAATGTGTATACTTACAGTCTCTTATGTGGGTTCTATATTAGTTTTCATTTGAATACATAGCCCAACAACACCCAGTTAACAAGAATACACTTATAGTTGCGTACAACAATAATTATTATTATCAAGTTTGAAAGAATTTACAGGGTGAGTTTCTTCACAATTATAAAAAAGTTACAACAAACCATTAAGCTCAAACTCAACTCCACATTGAACAATACTGCTGCATCATACAACTAGATTTTACATTCTTTTCTTCAGTGATATTTAACATTAATTAAAACATATTAATCGTTTGAAATTAAGGCATATATTGCATTTAGAAAAGGATATGATTAACGTCTCCAATGACTGCTAGCTCCACCAGTTGATGAAGAGAAGCTACCATCAGACATAAAAGGCTCAGAATGCGATATAACATGTTGTTGTTGTTGTTGCATCATACCCATTTGATTCATGTCAATGAAAGATTCTGAAACTTCCCATACTTTTACTGACTTATCCAGACTTCCACTATATACAATCCATTTTTTGTCTTTATGTTCTGATACTTGACGATCTGCTTCTACTGCCAAACATTTAACAGGACCTGTGTGACCAGTTAGTACAGATAAGCATGTATGAATATTTCCATCTCTCTTCCATACACATATTGTCTTATCAGCAGATCCACTAAAGACAAGACTCCCTGCAACTTCAAGACAAAGTACAGCAAGTTTGTGTCCTTTCAAAACCCCACCATAGTTCAGTTGCTTCTCTCTTTCCCAAAAATTCACCAAACCGTCACTCGAACCAAAGTAGACAGCACCGCCATTCTTGCTGACAGCTAAAGCTGTGACTGCACTTTCTTGTTTCGTTAATGTTTGCATGAGTGTATGTTTTGTGTACTTTCCTTGTTGGTCACGCTTCCAAGCTTTTACTGTCCCATCAGCTGATCCGGAGAAAACAATCCCTTCGGTTGTTGATACAACCGAGTTTACAGCATCATCATGAGCTGGAATTGATTCTAAACATTTTGAATCAGAAATTCTCCACACCTTAATGGTTCTGTCCCATGAAGCAGAATACAACAACCCTTGTTCATCGTTTAGGCTAAGACAAGAAATTGCATCAGCGTGTTTAATCCAAAGAGCAGTCCGATGTTTCTTCACCTCAACATAATTTCTTGGTTTGAGAGATGCCTTGAAGATATCTTTCAAAGTAGGTAACGTTCCAGACCGTTTGTGCAAGCTTTGATTCTTAGGAGAGACTTTCCAAACTCGAATCTTACCATCTTGATGTCCTGTGAAAATTTTCTCACCTGAAATCACAATAGCTTTTACCAACCCACTATTGCATTTGAATGCACTAAACTCCTTTAGATTCTTCCACACACGTATGTTCTTGCTATCAGAACCAGTATAAAGAAGATCATTCGTTGCCGCTAGAGAGTAGATGTGACCTTCTTCTCGGACAAGCGAGCCAATAAGGCCATTTTGTGGTAGATTTTCTTCAACATTAGACCATTGGGTTTGAGTAAATGGTGTTGCTTGGTTCCAAGGAGACATCATCATTGGAGAACCCTCACAACTTATTCTATCATACATCCCAGTGCCAACCGCAGAAGCACTGCTATTGCGTATCCCATACTCTTCCTCTCTTTGTTGATTCATCGTAGAGGAGAGATTCGGATCCGAATGCATCACATTGCCATATTTTGGCCTTGGAACGCTATCCGATTCCGCAAACATTCTATCTTTCTTGTTCTCCTCCTTGATAAATATTACAACTTTGTGAAGGGAGGGGGAAACAAACGAAACTAAATTGAGATTGAAAAAGAGGTTTGTTTTTAGCTTAAGAACAATGATGTGATACAAATATAGTTGTGGCAGAAACCAATGGAGAAATTATTGGTTAAATCTTGTTTTTTTTAATTACTGATGTTTAAATTCATTGGTTCAACACCATCGTGTCCGTTAACCTAATCTATTCTAGGAAAATCTTGTTACTTTATCTTACATCTTACACATTTGTTCCAACTCCAAACTACCTTTTACTATTTGTTCATTCTCTTAAAATAGTTTTATATTTTTAAAAGGATAAAAAGAGATTCTTTGTTAAAAAATAAACTAAAATAGAATGTAACTAATAGATAGTCGTTGCAAGTCAAATGCTTTTATAAACCTTGGAACTAAAAAAAAACGAGACTAATTAATCATTTAATAAGGTGAGGTATGGTAAATGTTAAAAGCTAGAACTAATTAATTGGGGATCATAAGAGTTTAGGCGTTAAAAAATTACTAGATAAGGTGACGTGCGCAGTATGGGATTGAAACATATGTAACACAATTTAGGGAAATCGGCCCTTTCATAACCAAAGTATATTCGAATACCAAAGTATATTCGAATGTTTGATCTAAACCTAAATTTTAAAGCTATGCAAAATCGTATATAAATTATAATTAAATTTAATTTTTATATCCAAAATTTATAAAGTGTGGCAATTTATATACTTGACGTAATAGGGATAGAATTCCATTAATAGATATTGATATGGCACCCGTGTGGTAGATGGCATAACAGATGACGTGACTCAAACTCATTAAAGCGTAAAAGTAGATGCCACATCATCTACCATATCATCTACACAAACTCAAATGATGTGGCACAAACTCAAATGACGTGGCACAAACACATATGACATACACAAACTCATTTCACGCGTTTTAACCGTTTCATATGCTTTTACGGTTTAATTAGTTTGTGTCACGTCATCTACCACACGGGTGTCACATCAGTATTCGTTAACGGAGTTCTAACTCCAAAAATTTAGATCGAACATCCGAGTATATTTTGGATATGAAATAACCAATTTTCATACAATTTAGATACATCTAGGTGATCAACACTATGAAGGTTATGAATTATGTAAAAAGTAAATAATTAAAATATATAAATACATAAGAAAACATTCGCTATAAAATATGTGTTATATTAGTAATTTGTATGTTATTTTATTTAAAATTTATATTGATAAATTTTTTTATAGAAATATCTTTTTGAATTAATTGGTCAAAAAATTCATAAAATTAAGAAAAATCAAAATTTAATTTAGGATATTACAAATAAAAATAATTGTTTTAAATTGTATTTTAAGAAAAAGTAAAAATAATTGTTTGTAAAATGGTATAAATAAGATCAATATTTGTAAAATCAAAATGTAGAAAAGTAGAAAATGGCTTAATCCCATTAAAATCAAAGTAGAAAATCAGAATGTATTTTAAGAACTGAAATCATTTTCTGTAAAATGATTAGTTTTTCAGATTTTTTGGAAAAAATTATATATATGAAATGAATGAGAAAATGACACATATGCTAGTTTTACTTATTGCACTTTCCAATTAATATTAAAAGGATTAGAATTATGATATGTAATTTGTGAATTTTGATTATTTTTGTATTGCAATGACTTAATTAATTTAATTAATGTAATTTAAATCACAAAAAAACATGTTGGAATATTGGTCATCACAAAGTTTTCATTGTTTTTCTCTGCAGCAGAAAAACATAGTATCACTATAAGAAAACAGAAGATTGGCAATCACATAATTGGTTACACAGTGATCAAAACATATTTGCGACCACTTTATAACCATGTTCTTTGGTAACAAATCTTTTATCGCAAATTTTTGTCCTCGCATATTGCTCGTGTAATAATTCTATGTTTTGCGACAAATTAATGACCATAATGTCGTTACAAAAATTACGACTAATTTGCTACTCTAAAAGAGTTACAAATTTTGTGAACAATTTGCTACTACGCGTTGATCACAAAATATAGTCCAAAATTGGTCAAAAAAGTTTGCGATCAATTTGCAACTATGTGTTAAAAATAATACATATAAATTTAAAATATTTATTTAAACATGGTCACAAATTGGTCACTAAAACTAGGACCAATTTGTGACCATTTAGTCAAAAGTGTGGTAAAAAATTCATCTAAAAAATTATGACTAACTTACGATTACACTGTTTAAATAAACAGTGTGGTCACAAAAAATTGTTACTAATTTTCGATCACAGTGTTGAAATAGACAGGGTGGTCGTAAAATGGTCAGAAAAAGTGTGACCAATTTACGAGCACGGTTTAATATTTTAATAAAAAATAAAACATTATTATAACAAATAATTAAAAATAAAATATTTAAAATAATTGCTAATTTAATAAAATATTAAAATTTTATAATTAGTATTATTTTTTTAATTAATTAATTAATTATTTTTTAATATTTATTAATTATTAATTGTTAATAATATTTATTTGTAATAATTATTAATTGTTATTAATTACTACCTTCTTGATTTTTATGTACATCATCACAACGACTTGTGGCTAACTCAATATTTAGTTGTTCCCCATGTTTATACCAAACATAATAATTTGACATAAATTCTCGACTATACAGATGATTCTAAATTTTGCATCACAGAAGGAATTTATCATTTCTACAATTAATACAAGGTATGTAAAAGATTACAATTATGATATCTAATTTGTGAATTCTGATTATTTTTGTATTGCAATGACTTAATTATTGTAATTTAAATTGCAAAAAATACATGTTGGAATATTGTTCATAACAAAGTTCTCATTGTTTTTGTGACTACATAAGTGGTTACATAGTGTTCGCAACATATTTGCGACCTTGTAACCACGCTCGGTGGTCACAAATCTTTTGTCGTAAATTTTTGTGTTCGCATATTAGTTGCAAATTTACGATTATTTTATGACTACGGTAATAATTCTATGTTTTGCGATAAATTAGCAACCACAATGTCGTTATAGAAATTACGACTAATTTGTCACTCCAAAAAAGTTACAAATTTTGTGACCAATTTGCTAGTACGTGTTGGTCACAAAAATCGTAATTACAAATTGGTCACCAAAGTCTACGACCAATTTACAACTACGTGTTAAAAATAATACATATAAGTTTAATTTAAAAATGAAAAAAATAATATTTTTTTTAAATATGGTCGCAAATTGGTCAGTAAAATTGTGACCAATTTGCGATCATTTAGTCAAAATTGTGGTCACAAATTCATCTAAAAAATCATGACTAACTTACGACTATATTGTTTAAATGAACAGTATGGTATGACTAATTTGCGACTACACTGTTGAAATAAATAGGGTGATCGCAAAATGGTCACAAAAAGTTTGATCAATTTGCGAGTACGGTTTAATTATTTAATAAAAAATAAAAAATTATTATAATAAATATTTAAAAGTAAATCATTATAAAATATTTAAAATAATTGATAATTTAATAAAAATATTAAAATTTTATAATTATTATTAATTTGTTAATTAATTAATTATTTTGAAGATTTATTAATTATTAATTGTTAATAATATTTATTTGTAATAATTATTAATTATTATTAATTACTACCCCATGTACCTTACTGATTTCTATAGATATCATCACAACGATTTGTGCCTAACTCAACATTCTGTTCTTCTCCAGATTTATACCAAACATATAAATTTGACATAAATTCTCGACTATACTGATAATTCCAAATTTCGCATCCCAGAAGAAATTTATTATTTCTGCAATTAATACAAGAACACAAAAAATTATCTCCAATACTTTGAGCTATTGGCTCTTTACTTGCAAAATTCATGAACTGCTCAATGCGTTGTTCAAATGCTGGCGATATATTTCTTGTTTGATTATTAATCATTTTGTACATCCAATCTTTCGAATTATTGTAATTTCCCCATAAGTTTTTTATTTGTGATTCTAAAAATGAGTAAAGAGACATGGGGCCATATATATATATATATATATAAAAGATTTTGCCACTATTTTGTTATTATTTTGTGATCACAGTAGTGTGGTCGCTTAGGCTTAGGTATATCTACAACGCACATGTTTTCTACGTTGTTGTTTAGCCACCACTTTGTGACTGAAATGACATTCCAATTGTGGTCGCATATTAGTCGCATATTTTGCAACTAATATACGACCACTATAAGAGTGCAACATACATTGTCACTATTTGGTCGCAAAATTGCGACTAAGTATCGTGTTTGGTCGCAAACTCGTCGTATATTGGTCGCAGTTTGATCACGAATTGCTACTAATTTGGTACTACAAATTTTAGTCCCAAAAATACGACTAATATGCGCTAAAAGCCTGTAATTGCAATACAGTTCCACAAGATTCGCTAAATTTGCGACCACATATGGCAAATGACCATTTTCTTATAGTATATGAATTCAGGTATATGATTTAGTATTTTTGACTGGAGTTTCAAATTTGGATAATGATGGGATAATGATGATCTATCATTGTGAGTGAAATTTTAAATATTTGTAGTTTCTTTTAACATACGATGACAAAACTACTAGTGAGATTTTACTTATCTTGCAAATGCATAAATGTAGATCCAATATTTTTTTACAAATAGATTTTAGATTGTAATAACATGAGTTTAAGTTACCCCTAGGGTTAATTCTAGAGGGCGTTTTCTCTCTTTTTTGAAAATGGGCCGTTACGAAACCCATTCCTCACCTTAACAAATGGACCATATTTTGCTCCGCTGGGGCCAACCAGAGAGTTACCGGCAGGATTTTGCTTTGGCGGGATCTATGCTGCTCCATTTTTTATTCTGAATCCAATCACTTCATTTGCGGTGTTTTGGCGAGTTTTTTTTTTCAGGAAACGGATAAGAAAACTTACCGATTTCACTGTGGTTTACAAATTTTCCGGTTGTGGAAAGTTCTCTTCTTCTGGGGAGAGAATCTCCGGATCTGTTCGCCTTCAATAATGGTGGTTTCGATTTCGAAAACTTCAAAGTTTTGCTTTGATTCTCGAATTTTAAAGGATGTCAACTCAAAATCCTCAAGCACTCTTCTTGCCTTGGTCGGAATATCTGATAGACGTGAATGGCGGAAATCGAATGCAATGGAAATTTTGGAGGGGATTCACTCGAGCTCCATAAATTCCCCATCACACGATTCATCTCGTCACCTCAAATTAGTCGATTTTCTAAGTTTTTTCATTCTCCCAAGCCTAATTGCCCCCTCTCTCCTCTCGCTTTCTCCCCTCACGATCCCCCTGTTTCACTCGCCGTGTCGAGTCTAGCTCAGCGGAATCATCCCCCTGAGTCGCAGAATCATTTTCCCGAGTCGCAGAATCATTTTCCCGAGTCACCGAACCTCAACCGACCCTCTCTCCCACAACTCATTAAGCCAGTCTTCACTTTCCTTCTCTCACAGCTTGTTGCCTCCATGCTCCTGTTGACTTTTGGTTACCGATTTTGGCTCTCGGCTCTGGTTCTCAATTTACTTTCGAGTTCAAATCCATCTCGGGTCTTCTTCCCGGTTACTATTATCGGTTTTTGGGGAGTTTATTTCTCTGCTCTCGGTTATTTTCAAGAATTACTATTGTCGGGCACTTAGTGATGAAGAACAAACCAAATGCTAGAAAAAAGGCTCGTGGGTAGGATCCTAAGGATGCCAATACAAGGACATAGGGTCCGAATTTTTATGTCTTTTTTACCAACAATTTGGTAATGTGAGGGTCGGATCCAAGGGAAAGACCTAGGTCATGGCCGATTTATATTCCGATTCAATTCAGAAATGGACATTGGGTCAGTGTTTGAAAAGTGTCTCTAATTAGGTTGGAATGTCTAATTAGGAGGGTAGACTTGATCCTGAGAATTCTTAACATTAGTGCTCCTCTAGGATAAAGTCTAGTGATTTCTATAGCTTGTGTTGAACGAATATCCACTACAAGAAAACAGCACATTTTCGACGGTCATATTCGTCGAAAATTCGTTGGTAAAACAGATTCTCGTCTAATTTCCGATGAAAATAGTCCGTCGGTACTATTTCGTCGGAAATTAAATTCCATCGGGAATTTCTCGGGAATTTCCGACGGCTTGGCGATTAACTATTCCGTCGGAAACTTCCGATGGTTCTTCGATGGAATTGTCCGTCGGAAATTACTGACGGATATTCGATGGTCCGCAACCATCGGGAATTACCGACGAATTATCGAGGGACCTTTTCCGATGACTTTTGCCGTCAGGAATTTGGTCTGATGATATTTCCCGAAGGTTTATAACCGTCGGGAGATATGCAACACGTTTCCGACGGCTGCGTCTGTCAAAAATTTCCAACGACATAATCCATCGAAAAACTAACTAATTGAAAAAATAAAAAATTTATTTTTTTAATATTTATATTTTAAAAATATTTATTTAAATATTTAATTAAATATTTTTAAAATATAAATATTAAAAAGATAAATTAATAAATAAATTAATAAATTTTTTATTTTATTAAATTAAATTAATTTTTGTAAATATTTTTAAAAATAATCATACAATTAATAAAAATAATATAATAATTATAGATATAATATTAAACAATTGTTTTAAATTACAAATTACAAAGGTGGGGCAGGAGGAGAAGGAGGAAAAACAAAGTCATCAGGCAATTTATTTTTTATCATTTCTACAAAACTTTTGAGATTATTCTTCTCTATTTTTATAGACGTCATTTCTTCTTTTAGCTGCTCATTTTCTTTGTTTCTAGCTGCAGATGTTATGCCACCGGTATCTGCAACTCTCCCGAGTCCTGGATGACGACCCTTTGAAAATGGTACTTCCTGTAAAAGTAAAAAAATATTATTAGAAAATTTAATGAAAATTATTATAATATTAATTATATATTTTAAAAAAAAACTTACATCAAGAACGAGACGGTTAATCTCAGAACGAGGCAATTCGGCGACCAAAGATGAAGAACCAACTTGAGATTGCTGGGTTAGAATATCACTTTTTTCTTTTTTACTTTTTCGATGATCTCACTAACGAGACCATCTTGGATACGACCAGTCTTTTTGTTTGTGTGGACGGCCTCGAGAAGTTGCAAGCGATCTGGAGGCGCTCCAATTTCTTGTGCCTAAAAATAAAAAAATTCTAAATTAATAATTTAAAAACTTTTAAATAATAATAAATAATTAATATAATAATTAATTTACCAATTGATCAGCTCGTCTAAGAAAACTAGTCGATCCGGCATTGTGAATATAAATGCCTTTGCCTCCTCGGTCGCTCTTCCGGTTTCCCGAATTAGTTTTCGAGATAACCTCAGCAGTGGAAGATTCCCAATAACGAATAAAGTCGTTTCAAACCGACTCATTCAACCCTCTTGGTTTATCTTTTCCCTTTTTCCATTTTTGTTTCCATTCGTTCATGTGGCGGGAAAATTGTACTGTAGCCTCTTTTTCGAAAGCTTTTTCCACCAATTTTGTGTTCATGGGATCCCATGTAAATTCTTGCTGCGAAATTTTAGTATATATTACTAAAAATATTATTAAAAAATATTTAAAATAATTATATATTTAAAATTTAAAATAAAAAACGTACCGCAAACGTCCTGAACCAAATATGATGTTCTTCGTACGGAATATTTCGAAATTTGGTATATGGTTTATTCAAAAGAGAATGAAGCATCTTTAATATAGATTTGCTTATTCCATTGTTTGAAATACCAAACATATGGATTTTTATTACAATAGCGTTTAAATAATTATTTTAAATATAACTATTGAATAGAATTAAAATAATTATTTTAAATATAATTATAGAAAATTTAATTTACCATGTCGAATTTTCTTGACGTCTCGGATCGAGAAATGTAAGAAGTTCACGACCAGGCTGTTGAACCAATTTTTCAATTGTCATTGGTCGGAAAGAATCATTTGCAGATTCTGAAATTTGAGTTGATATAAAACTCGGAATCGATGACTCACCACGTCTTTGGTAATCTTGATACGACCTATAATTGGGTCATTTTATCAATCTATCTACATTTATTATTTATCATTTTTTTTGAAATATTAAATTATTTAAAATAATATTCAAGTATTTTAGCGTATATCATTAGAGAGTGTTTTGAATTCGCTTTTCTTATAAAGATAAAGTATTAACTACATAAAATCAAAGTGAAAACGTAGTACTAAAACAAAAAATAACTCTTAACACTATTTTGTGAAGCTGGTATATGAATAGACAAAACAAATCAATATTAATCGTAAAAAATGAGATTTTTATTGTTATGTATAAATCGATATTTATTCAAAAACACATTGAATGCATAATCTCCGCATGAATATGAATGACTTTAGAAACGTTGCAACTCAAGAAGACTAGAAAAAACTTGACACATGTATATTCTGAAGAATTAAGACTTGAAATTTTATTGATAAAAACATAATTAATAATAACAATTGATACCAAAGGTACGATGAACAAATAATGGTTTTGTGAAGAGTCGAAACATTCTTTTTATATTTCTTTGAAAGATCAATTACTAAAATCCACGAACCCAACTGATCAAGAAAAGTCAATTCAAAATCACAAATGATTTTCTTCTTCCACATGTATTATAATTTAAAAACTCGACCTCTGTAAACATTCTTTTTGTTATAATATTAACCATTAACTAGAAAAAAAAGACACAGAATCAGGTCAACCAAAATGAACCAGATTTTCGAGAAACTCATACAGTACTGTTGTTCATTCAAATACGAGCTTCAAAATATATGAATGGGGTCCTACGTTTCTTTCTAACGCTCGACTCCGCACACACATATATATATATTGCTTATTAAATACTTATGTAGCAAACCAAAAATCATTTGGTTGGAAAAGGTTGGTTGACACTCGTCTTATATAATAAAGATTGAATTTTTTTGTTCACAAATTTTAGATTAGACATTTGCTCGTTGGTTGACATTCTTGTTCAAAATTTTGCAAAAAACCAATTAGATAAATCGAATAGGTTTATCACATAGCAAAAAGATAATAAATTAATTAATTAGAGAGTACTTGAGACATAGTTTTTAAATATTTATTGTCCTATTAATATGTTAATGTATTATAGTTTATTTGATATAATATTGTGTTCAAGATTACATATCTAAAACACATGAAATTTGTTTATACCAAATAATTTATCATTTTCAGTAAAACTTTGAAGATAATTATGACTTATCATATTTTAGATCCAGATGAAATAGATTAGGAGGACACCTCGACGAAAATTACGATATTAGGAATGTGAACATTATCGATAACTCATACATTATCGACAACTCATACAGTACGGTAAAAGAGAGAAACAAGCAAATCATGCTAAAATCATCAAATCGAGAACAAAAGCTTACATTATTTACGACTACATGTCGAATTCCGGCGACGAGAGTAAATTTTCCGGCGAGAACGCGGCAGGAAGGCGAAAAGATGGAAAATTAAGAGAAACGCAAGAAAGGAAAAGAGAAGAAACGGCCGTAGGTTATATTAAACATTTCCGACGGAAATTACCATCAGGAATCAGTCAGAAACAAAATAAATATTTTTGCGGAAGCCCGCCTTGGGAATTACGTTTCCCGCGTAAAGCCGTCGGGAACCCGTCGGCAATCCGTCGAGTCAACGGAAATCCGTCGGAAGGCCTAATCCCATGCATGATCGACAAATAGTCTACCCACATTGCAATTATTTAATTAACGGGTGCCCAATGGTTTTCCGACGGAATTAATAAAGTCTTCGGAAAACCGTCGGTAATTTTAATCAATATTTCAAAAAAAATATTTAATTAAAAAGTTAAAAAATATATAGATAAATTTATTCTTAAAAAGCACTTTTAATTATAATATTATGAAATGTTTGTGCACATAGATTTAAAAATAAAATCATAAATATTTATTTATAATATTTAAAATTATAATCATAAATATCAAAATAAAATCACAAATTTAATCTGAATTTGATGAATATTCTGAATTAGCTGAATTTTGGTCGTCAAACTCGCCAATCTCTTCTTCTGAATCTTGAAACATGTTGTAATCTTCGTTCGTGGTGTCATCAACAACAAGGTTAACTTCAAGAGAAGTGTCTATTGAACCTAATTTACCAATTGTGCTCTGCTGCATAGGCTCTTGTTCGGTAATACCACATATCATTCCTCTAGGATGTATTGAGGTCACTGTAATCCAAGGATCTTGCTTGTTTCTCACACGGGGATATCGAATGTAACAAACCTGGTCCGCTTGTGATGCAAGTATAAAAGGATCATATTTTCGATGTCGCTTACGAGATTGGACATATGTAACACCGAATTCGTCTTCACGTTGACCCAGGACAGGGTCATACCAGTCACAATAGAACACAATACACCTCAAATCAATCATTCCTGGATAGTGAACTTCTAATATTTCACGAAGAATACTGTTGTATATAATTTCTTCCGATTGAGATGATACACCATAATTACAAGTTGATTGTAAGTTTCCTTCGCGATGACTCTTAAAAGCATATCCACGAGTGCAGTACATTGGATAAGATTTTGCAGTAAATGTAGGACCACTCACCAACTCTACTAATCACGTGAGAAACGTTATACCCCTAGAAGGACCTGTAGTAACCTACAAAATAATAGAATGTAGTAAATTATAAATATATATATATATATATATATATTAAACTATTATTGAAAATTACATAATTGTGGTAACACTAACATAAAAATGCAACCATTTTTCAAATTCGTTTTTTAAGTTCGACCAACTCATTCTCGCTATAATCTGAATAAAGAACACGTATTTGTTCCATGTATATCTTGTTAATTATGAAAAAAAATTAACAATAAATTATAATAATAACTAAAAACAAAAGTAAATTGAATGTACCTTTCATATTCCAAAACATCATCGCAATTTATCAAAATATACAAATGCAAGTGATTGTGTTCCTCCTCTGATAGGCGTCGCGTCTTCCCTTTTCCACTTAAACGTCCAATTTGTGCAAATATTTCTAGCACATACACTGGATAGCTTGGTTTTTCTCCTCCATCATCATGTCGTGAAGGCCGTCTATTTTTTGTTTGCACTTGCGATGGAAAATAGTAGCTAGCAAAGTTAGATGTTTCTTCATTAATACTTTGTGCGACGATTGAACCTTCAACCCTGGCAAGATTTTTAACTTTTTTCTTTAGGTGGAACATATATCTCTCAAAAGGATACATCCATCTGTACTGAACAGGTCCTCCAAGGGTTGCTTCTCTAGGGAGGTGAATAGGAAGATGCTCCATAACATCAAAAAATGATGGTGGAAATATTTTCTCCAGGTTACAAATGAGAACCGGTATTTTTCCCTCCAAATTTCGGATATCTTCTACAGTAAGTGATCTTGTACATAAATCTCGGAAAAAAGCACCAATCCCTACATAAAAAAATATATTTTAATATCATATAATATATGAAATTATTATTATTTATATATAAAATAATATAAACGTCGTACCTGCAATTGCTCCGTGGACGTTTTTAGGTAGTAGATCGCTAAAGGCAAATGAGAATAATCTTTGCATGACAACATGACAATCATGACTTTTCATCCTTGAAAATTTACCTTCAATAGTATCGACACAATTACGAAGATTAGATGCGTATCCATCTAGAAATTTGATACTATGCTTAATCCAGTCAAAGAATTCATCTTTTGCATGCGCATCCAACCGGAATGCGGGAGACAATGATTTTCCATTTGACATTACATGTAGTTCCTTCCGGGAACAAATATCCGGCAAATCCAATCTAGCTTTCAAATTATCTTTTGTTTTCCTTGCACATTTAGAACGGTATTCATTATGTTGTCGAAAAAATTCTTCTCAATGTGCATAACATCTAGATTATGGCGCAACAAATGGTCCTTCCAATATGGTAAATCCCAAAAAATGGTCTTCTTGTGCCAATTATGGTATTCGCCACAACCATCAACAGGGTAATGTCCGTTACCTCCACATGAAGCCGTTCTCTCAGCACCAAAATCTCTAAGTTGAGTCATCATATAGTTCCCGTCAAGAATAGGAGGTGGAGCATCAAATTTTTTTTTTGTTCCTAAACAATGTCGTGCTCCGGCGATATGGATGATCTTGTGGTAGAAATCGACGATGACAATCGAACCAACTAGTCTTTCGTCCGTGTTTCTGTTGGAACGCATCAGTATTATTTTGACAATATGGGCATGCTAATCTTCCATGCGTCGACCATCCTGATAACATACCATATGTTGGAAAATCACTTATCGTCCACATAAGTACTGCTCGCATCAAGAAGTTCTGTTGGTTGGAAACATCGAATGCTTCGACACCATTTTCCCATAATACTTTTAACTCATGAATTAGTGGCTGTAAGAAAATATCAAGCGATCGCTTAGGATGCTCTAGGCCGGGGACGAGAATTGTTAGAAATAAAAACTCTCGTTTCATGCACAAAGAAGGAGGCAAATTATAAGGTGTAACGATAACTGGCCACAACGAGTATTGCCTCCCATGCTTCCCAAAAGGGTTGAATCCATCTGTAGATAACCCGAAGTATACATTTCTAGGCTCATATGCAAAACTAGGATAAACCTGTTAAAAATGTTTCCATGCTTCTGCATCCGAGGGATGCACAATTTCTCCATTCGAATTATGTTCTGCATGCCATCTCATAGGTTTTGCCGTGTGTTCAGATTGATATAACCTCTTTAACCTCTCTGTTAATGGCAAATACCACATCCGTTTATGCGGAATAGGTACTCTACCGCTTGTCTCTTGAAATCGAGGTTTGTGACAAAATCGACACTTCATGCGGTTTTCATCATTTCTCCAATAGATCATGCAGTTGTCAATACATACATCGATCATCTGATAAGGCAATCCAAGACCAGATACAAGTTTTTGAACCTCGTAATATGAAGCAGGTGCAATATTATCTTCACGTAATATATCTCTAACAAAATCAGCTATCGCATTCACACAATCTTCAGGCAAGTTGAAATCCGTCTTTATCTTCATCAACCTGCTTGCAGTAGATAAAGGTAATAATCCATCTCTACATCCTTTATACAAAGGCTGCTTGGATGGATCTAACATATCAAAAAATTTATGGGCTTCCAAATTAGGTTCTTCTATTATGCTAATATCTTCAATGTACGATTCTCTTTGTTCACGAAATGCATCATTCACCATCTGAACAGTACCTCCGTTTATATCAACTTCTGATGCCGGTTCCTCTACCCTAACATTAGTACTATCTATCATTTTTGAAGTACTACCATAATATTGCATCGTTGCATCAGTTTCTCTATGTGAATACCAAATTTTGTAACCCGGCATAAATCCATTCCTATACAAATGATTACGTACTTCTCTAACAGAGATTAATCTATTATTTCGACATTTAATACACGAACAATACATTTTACCATATTCCGATGTCATGCTATTCTTTGATGCAAATGCCATGAACTCTTCAACACCTTGTGAAAATTCATCAGTCAATTCCCCCGTGGTTGAATCATATCGAGATTTATCCATCCATGATCGAAAATACTCATAAGAACCCGAAGAACACATTTTCTTAAAATTTTTGGTTCTGTTGAAATTGTGAAAGATCATAGCTTATTTATAGTGAAAATTAGATATTATCACGGATTTTTAACAGATTATTAAGAATTTTTAACAGATAATTACGAATTTTAAACAGATTATTCTTCAGAATATTCTCCATTTCTGACGGAATTCCGACGGTTTCCGACCACAACCGGATATTCACATACTTTGAATAGATTTTATCTTCATCAACAGACGGATTTCCGATGGTTTCCGTCCACCGACGGATAAACACAAAATTTTAATAGATTATTCTTATGTTTCCGATGGATTGCCGACGGCGTCCGATAATGGTCGGATACTTCCGATGGTTTTCCGACGACTGGGGCCGACGGATTCCCAACGGATTGTAAAACACAAAATCTGTCGGGAAGTCGTCGGAATATTACCGACGGCTTGAGATACGTCGGTAACGTTCCAACGGTTTCAAGAGGATATCCCGACGATAACGCTTTCGTCAGAAATTCAATGGTTTACCATCAGGTTTTACCATCGATTTACCGATGGCCTTGTGAGCGTCGGAAATTACCGACGAATCTCCGACGGTAGTAGTTCTCTCGGTTGTCCGTCGATTATCCATCACAAAATCATCGGAAAAGTCCGACGGTTTTATTTCTGCCGGAAATGCCGTCGGAAATGCCGTCGGAAATATTAATGTTTTCTTGTAGTGATCCCCAAACTGTGCCCTCTTCCAACATAGTTTATGATGTAAGATTGAGTATCAATCTTAGAAGTAGTACGACCGTGACTCGCAAGGCCTAGAATCTCTCTTGGCTTAAGCGGAAAAGGGAACTAAAAGGAGGGGGTTTTGATCGAATCACACAATCAAAGGTGAACCAAGAGAGTTTGAATCTCTCAAACTAACCTGGTCGTGGCTTCAATAGAAAGGAAGGGAATCACACACTTAGTTTCTAAAGAATAAGAACAAGTTCAAAGACAAGCCTTTGAAGAAAATACTTTGTATTCAACTTTTATTTCAATGGTGGTCTATCTTTACAATGAGGTCGTGCTGAGCTTATATAGTGCTTCTAGCAACTGTCCTAAACCTAAAAAAGAGAAAAGGAAATCATATATTTAAAATATGTGGATGTAGGCCATTAATGTCTAGTTTGACCAACAAGGAAAGTGTATATGCTTGTATCTTGAGAGCTTTGGGGCGAATGTAAGGTGTCTAGGTACATTCTAGATACTTTGGAAAGTCTTCAATACGTTCCCAAGTTGTAAGGAATAGAGATATTGCAATCTGAACACATTAAGTGCACTTCAGTTTATATATGGCAAGTCTTGGAGGAAAGAGATTCGCCTTATCCTCTGGTGGCCGGTGCATGGTAGGTTTATTTTAGGCTTCCTTAGGGCCTTAATAATATCTCCTGGATGCCATGTCTTGGTTTGCAAGTGATTAAACCAGTTGGCCATCTCACTTGCCATAAACGGCTCCAATCGGTTCATTTGAATGCACGGATGGACCCACATGTTACAAGGCGGCCGGGCCGGGCAGTTGTCCAAGGGTTGGGCTGATGACCTCATCATACTCTCCTTCTTTGAAATGTTTGTCCTCAAAACAGTTTGGCCTGCACATAGAGAAGGCAAGTTAATACCTTGATTTACTTGTGGGTTTAGGGCATTACCTTGGTTTATGGCCCTTATATGGTTCGGATGTGGCCATGCTGCATCTGGTGGTTGCTTCCTGATAAGAAAGGAAGAAATTACTCCTTTCCATTTCAGCTGGTTGCTTTGTTTTGCCTCCAAGGTGTTGGGTTCTCCATGGTCTCCTCTTGATTCCGAACATCGGTTTAATGTAGGAGGTGGGTCTTCTTGATCTTTGTTGAATCCTTGCTTTGTTAGACCTGTTTCAACAACCTTTGGCAAAGACAAGTGCATTATGCCAGTACTGGAAATTTCTAATTGAAGCTCCTTTATTGCCTTAACATTTTTAGGCTTAACATTTTTGCGTTCTACTTGTAAGCTTGGTATTAGTTGTCTAGTTGGGCATGTCTTAGCAAATTGTCCTCTTTCTTGACATCTATAGCATATAATTTCATCTGTTTTCACATTGTTAGAGATTACCTGGCGTTTCCTTGACGTGTATTCCAAGCAATGGCTTTGATGGTTTCATGTGTGCTACGGCTTGAGGCTTTTGAACTTGCTGGTCAATTTTTGATTTGACCATTGGCTTAGCTACCTTTTTTCCTTCTAAGGTGTTTGAAAACACGTTGTTATGCTCAGAGCAGTAGGCAAGCTTGGGCTTATGAAAGGGCTGCATGTTTGGTGTAAACATCTCACTCCTCGATGTTGTTGGGTGCACAGGTTGTGTGGTGATGTTTCTGCGTGTTTGGTACTTCTTCACAAACTCCCTATACATTCATGTCTTAAGGTCTCCCCAATCAAGGAATGGTTTGTTGTAGAAAGTCCGTGCGTTTTCTTTCAACCACCAATTATAGGCATCTCCAACGAGCATATCAACGGCATATGAGAGCTTCTCTTCTTTGGGGATGTTGTTTGAGCGCAGCCATTGTTTCATGTTGGTTTCCCATCGGAGGTATTCATCTGGGTCCTTGTTATACTCTGAAAAGGTTAGAGATTTGGAATTGTAAATATATACCTTACTAGTCCGATTCCTTGATCTAGTTGGAGTGGTGTAGGTTGGCACTCGGCTTGACACAACGAAATGGCAAGGTGTGATTGTCTTTGGCCAGCTTCTATCAGTGGAATAGTAGTCTGGTGGCTCTGGCCTCGAGATCTTCAACTCCTGTTTCATTGTCAAAATCATATTCTGAATAGTCTTCATGCCATGTCTCATATCCATAGGAATCATCTACATCGGACAAGTCTTGGTGCCATTCATCACAATATTTTTTTCCAAAGAATTGGTAAGGGCTTTCTTCCTCATAATACTCCATATTTTAAATTTGTACCTTGCACAAGGAAAAAAATAGATTTAAGTCGAAATACACAAATAAGAAAACTAGACTTGAGTGAATATTTGGTATTAACACACAAGTAGTACCAAAAGAAAATCAACACAAAAAAATATTTTTATGGTTTTTGTTTTTGGTTACATTTGGCAACTAACTTAAAAACAAATTAAAAGATTATTTTTTTCTTTTGGTATTAAATTAGGACGAAAAATAATAAGAATTTTATATAAATCTTTTCTTCTTTTTAAAAAAAAAAAAACTTAACTAGCAACTAAATTGGAAAACAAACAAAATGAAGTGATGTTTATATTTTTGGGTTTTTATCTCTTAATTGGACAAAATTAAGTAAACATGAAATGCAAATTTTTGATTTGGTTTTAGATTTAAATGAGAGGAGACAAAAAGAATCAACAAGAATCAACAAGAAACAATGCAAATGAAGAATACGAACAAATATTTGGTTTTTTGGTTTTTCAATAAGATGTAAATAACAAAATGCAAAATAAAATCATAAAAGATAAAAGATAAAGGTTGCATGAACACAACCTGGGATAGGAGCTTCTAGCTCTGATACCAAATGATGTAAGATTGAGTATCAATCTTACAAGCGGTACTGCCGTGACTCGCAAGGCCTAGAATCTCTCTTGGCTTAAGCGGAAAAGGGAACTAAAAGGAGGGGTTTTTTGATCGAATCACACAATCAAAGATGAACCAAGAGAGTTTGAATCTCTCAAACTGACCTGGTCGTGGCTTCAATAACAAGGAAGTGAATCACACACTTAGTTTCTAAAGAATAAGAACAAGTTCAAAAACAAGGCTTTGAAGAAAATACTTTGTATTCAACTTTTATTTCAATGATGGTCTATCTTTACAATGAGGTCGTGTTGAGCTTATATAGTGCTTCTAGCAACTGTCCTAAACCTAAAAAAGAGAAAAGGAAATCATACATTTAAAATATATGGCTGTAGGCCATTAATGTCTAGTTTGACCAACAAGGAAAGTGTATATGCTTGTATCTTGAGAGCTTTGGGGCGAATGTAAGGTGTCTAGGTACATCCTGGATGCTTTGGAAAGTCTTCAATACATTCCCAAGTTGTAAGGAATAGAGATATTGCAATCTGAACACATTAAGTGCACTTCGGTCCATATATGGCAAGTCTTGGAGGAAAGAGATTCGCCTGATCCTCTGGTGGCCGGTGCATGGTAGGTTTATTTTGGGTTTCCGTAGGGCCTTAATAATACCTCCTGGATGCCATGTCTTGGTTTGCAAGTGATTTAACCAGTTGGCCATCTCACTTGCCATAAATGGCTCCAATCGGTTCATTTGAATACACGGATGGATCCGCATGTTCCAAGGCGTGTTTGAGCTTCTAGAAGTGCTTAAGGGAACTCCTAGAAGTACCAAAAAGTCTCCTGGTCTCCAAAGAAATCTTTGAAAACTTTCATATAAGGGAAGTTCCAAATATGGTAAGTTTCGGAAAGTCCAACTTGATGTATGGTGCATGAAATTATCTGGCCTATTTTGGGGTGAGCTCCATGTCGCTGTGTGTCCTCTGTGAGTCAGCATTATAAGCCATGTTTGGTATTGCCTGGCTGCTTCTTGGTTAGGCTTGAATTTATGTAGAAACACCGATGTATCCTTTTGCACGTATTTGGCCGCCTTTGTGTTCCTTGGGGCGGCCGGGCCGGGCAGTTGGCCGGGGGTTGGGCTGATGACCTCATCAGTTTACATCTACTTAATCATTGATGTCATTCCCATATTTTCTAAAGAAGGATTCATCTCTTCAACCTCGTCACAGAAACTAACTGATTTTAGGCACTTTATTTTCAAAATCATGTCCATCTTCGCATTGAGCTCATCGATCCCTGTGATTCTGGGCTCATAACATTCCTCTGTCGTTTGTTAAAATTTGGGCAGTAATTGTGTTACTGGCTGCCAAGTTATTGATCAAAGCGTACACTTCATCAACTTGTCTAGTCGTGAGGTCTACATTACTGGCAGTGTCTAAGGCCATCTGAAATTTCTCCTCGATACCGTAGTACAAGGTGTTCAAGAGATTCTGCTCACTGAATTCATGATGGGGGCAATCCCTGATATATTCCCTGAATCTCTCCCATGCGTCATAGAAAATTTTGCACCAGCTTGGTGAAAGTTTGGATCTTGTTTTCTTGAAGTTTGGACCTACACTTGGTAAAGAAGTGGTTGAAGAATGCATATTTGCTTCATCCCAAGTGGTCAGAGATCCTTGAGCTAAATGCTACAACCAATAAATTGTTTTCCCTGCCAGAGAAAATTTGAAGAGATTGCATATGAAGTAATTAGATGGCATTCTGCCTTGATCGTGCTGCAAATCTCCACAAATGTCTGAATGGTCCATGGGATTTTCATAAGGTAACCCATGAAACTAACTCTGCTTCACCAAAGCAATTATTCATGGCTTGATCTCAAAATTGTTCCTTGGAGGGGGCATAATCGTAGGTCAATTGGTATAGAATGCATCATGTCATATTCCCCTAGAGTATGACGACCACCAGCCTAGTGTTGTCTACTTTGGCTGGCTTCAGGTCCTTGTGGAACTAAGCTTTATTATCCATATTGTTAAGATTATCAGCCATGTTGAATTATCTTAACTTGGATTTTCTGTTCCCCTTTCTAGTCTTACGAGTTCCTTGTAGTTTGAAACAATGAGATTGTGACACCTTTCGCTTCCTTTCATTCACTGAAACACACAAGAACGAGAAATTTGATATATTAATAACAAGGTTTCTTAGAAAAAAAATATTAACCATATACTTATAGGCAACATTATTGGTCCGCAGCAGCGGCGCCAAAAACTTGATACCTTAGATTTTAACCCAAAGAAACTTGCTGCAAATACACAGGCAAGTGCATGAATACTTAGGGATTGAATCAATAAGGACCAATCGATACACTATAGTTCTCGGAATAAACAATTATACTAAGAAGGAAAACATAATAGTTTTATGGGTATATAATCTAAGTGGCAAAAATTCTATTGATGTAAACTTAAAATAATCAAATTCTTGAACACACATTATTTTTCAAGTTCTATTATATTCACAAATTACCTTAACAACAACTTTCATTAATTAAGGATAATTTGCTCATCTAAGTTCTTTTCATGAAACCTAACAACACTTTTGATGCGTTTGATCCTAAAATTGTAGTCTAATTGATCAGGTTAGACTAAGCAATATATACAACCTAAATGAAGAGTCAGGTGAAATCCCTAATTCTAGCACCCTAATCTAGATATTCCTGAAATTCTTTTGAAAAACCCTAAAACTAACTAGGAATCTATTCCGACATGAATAAAGATTAACAAATCATAATGAAATAATAGAATTGCATAAATAAAAAATAAAAAGCTTTAAAAAATCTTTTCAATAGGATGTGGAATCAATATTTCTTCTCCAAACGTTACTAGAAGAAAACAGTCAATTTGCCACTCCAATTTGCGACTCCGGTGCCATGTTTTTGCGACCAATTTGTGACTACACAAATGTAGTCGCAAATTGGTTGCACTTTGGGACTAAATTACGTAGTCGCATAATGGTCGCAATTTGCAACCAAACCGCATCCACACTGCAACCAATATGCAACCAATGTGTGTAGTCGCTATTCAGTCGCAATTTGTTTGACCAAATAGCGACTACATGTGTTGGACCAATACAGTAGTCACAATTTGGTCGCAAAAAATTGTAACCAGTATGCGACCACATTTGGGGTAGCACTTCAGTCACAAAGTGGTGGCTAAACGACAACATGGAAACCATGTGTGTGGTAGGTACACCTAAAAATAAGCGACCACACTTTATGGTCGCAAAATAGGCACAAAGTAGTGGCAAAGTAATGGCAAAATCTTTTATATATATATATGCACCCATGTCTCTTCTCTCATTTGTAGAATAAAAAAATTCAAACATGTGGGAGAATTACAATAATTCAAGATATTGGATGTACAAAAGGATTGATAATCAACCATGAAATACATCGGTAGAATTTGCACAAGGCATGGAGGAGTTCATGAATTTTGCAGGTAGTCAACCAATAGCTCAAAGTAGTGGAGGCATGTTTTTTTTGTCCTTGTATTAATTGCAAAAATGATAAATTTCTTTCGGGATGCAAAATTTGGAATCATCTATATAATCGAGAATTTGTGCCAAATTATTATGTTTGGTATAAACATGGAGAAGAACTGAATGTTGAGTTAGGTACGAGTAGTCATTGTGATGATGTCCATAGAAATCAATGAGGTACATATTGTACTAGTGAAAAACATTTTGTGAGATTACTATTGATGAGTACTATAATCATCACGAGGAAGGCTTGAATAATATAGAAGAACCTAATCCAAAAGCATAAATTTTTTACAACATGTTAAAAGATGCCAAAAATCCATTGTATGATGGTTGTCATCAAGGGCACTCAGAGTTATCTTTAGCTGCTCGGTTCATAAACATTAAGTCTGATTTTAATCTTACTAAAAAATGTATGGACTCTTGGACGGATCTATTTACTGAATATTTTTCCGAGGAGAATCAGACAACAAGTTCATATTACGAAAACAAAAAACTGATGCGAAATTTAGGGGTTCCATTTTATACACTCGACGTGTGTGTTTACAATTGTATGATCTTTTGCAAAGAAGATGAAAATGGGAAAAAATGTAAATTTTGCGTTTTCCCCCGATATAAGCCAAGTGAGGGTAGGATGAAAATACCTTTTAGTTTTATGTGGTATTTACCTATCGGCGACAGATTGAAAAGAACGTATTAAAGCAAGAAAACTACATCAGCAATGAGGTGGCACGCAGAAATGAAGCAGAATATGGAGAAGTGGGTCATCCATCTGATGCTATGGATTGGAAATATTTTCAATATCTACATCTAAGATTTGCTGCTGAATCTCGAAATGTTTATCTTGGTTTATGTACTAATGGGTTCAATCCATTTGGTATGTATAATCAATCATTATGGTCGGTAATTATCACTGCATATAACTTGCCACCTGATATGTCTATGAAGAAAGAGTATTTGTTTTCTATAATTCTGAAATCGGGCCCAAATCATCTGCATGCTAGTCTGGATATATTCCTCCGACCTCTGATTGATGAGATGAAAGAATTGTGCTCTACTAGAGTTGAGGCATACGATGTCTCTTTTAATCAAAATTTCAATTAAAAGTTCTGCTACTATGGACAATAAGCGATTTTCCAGCAAATAGAATGTTGTCATGATGCACAATGCATAGTAGATTATCTTGTCCAAATTGTATGGATGATACCAAGACATTTCAATTACCAAATGATAGAAACACGTGTTAGTTTAAAGGTCACAAAAGTTTGTGACTGATTTACGACCACAGTGGAAACGTGGTGGAAACTGGTCACAAGTTTTTGTGACCAATTTCCTACCATAAATTTTGTGACCAAACCATAGTGGCAAATTGGTCGCAAAGTTTGTAACTACAATGGAGTGGCAAATTAGTCGCAATTTCCGTGACCATGCCGTGGTCACTAATTGGTCGCAAAATATACAATTATTACCGTGGTTGCAAAATAGTTGTAAGTTTACAACCAATTTGCGAACACATTAATTTGCGACAAAAAATTTGCAACCATAGGCTATGGTCACAAAGTGGTCGCAAATAGGCGATTTGCAACCACTTTGTGCCCACATATATGGTCGCCAATTGCATGTGTTCTTGTAGTGAGTGCTTACAAGTGCAAAAGCCAAAGAAGTCCTAAAGAAATAATGTGTAGCTCTAAAAGAAGCTGAAAAATGTTTAAGCAGTTGCAAAGTCGGATTAGGTCAACGCATGGTCAAATTAGGCCAAACCCATGACCAAACAAGGTTTTTCGCACTGAGCAGCATGGACCTGGATGATAGGATTGATCGGTCCTGCATGGACCAATCAATCTCCTCAGCTCCTGGAAGACCGGATCGATCAGTCCTCATCTGGATTGATCGATCTCTTTGGTCACTGCCCGGTACGCATGTAGGCGGTCGACCAGATCAATCTCCTAAGCTCCTAGACCGATCGATCTCATAGGCTCCGGGACGATCAGATCGATCCATCCCTCCCTGGACAGATCGATCTCCTCGGTCACTACCCGAACTGCTCGATCTGCAAACATGGGATCG
The DNA here is from genome assembly GCA_018901945.1 of Pugionium dolabratum. Classification (NCBI taxonomy): domain Eukaryota; kingdom Viridiplantae; phylum Streptophyta; class Magnoliopsida; order Brassicales; family Brassicaceae; genus Pugionium; species Pugionium dolabratum. The sequence goes on from JAEVFF010000019.1 coordinate 919,236, forward strand.
ATCGGTCCCTCCCTGGACCGTTCGATATTTCCGGTTTCTGCCCAAAATTTCAGTTTTGTTCCTTTTTCCGTCAAAACTGTCCGTTTCCATCCAGTGTGACCTAAACCTTGTAAAAACTAAACAATGGTTATAATGTCCCAAAATATTCGAGAAATGCTCGAGAAAGACACAAATAATTGCAAAACAATGGTTAGAATGTCCCAAAATCACAACACATCAAAATGTGAGCAACGAGTTCATGTTTTTCTAATATACATGTATATCTTTGATTACAATTTAATTTATTATTAAGTTGAATATACCAATATGTTACATACTTCATAAATAACATTTACTTGGGTGTTGATTGTATATAATACACCTATACGTACACATATATATATATACTTTTGTATAATGATATCTTAGGTAAGACAGTAGTACTTAAGGATGGAATCCACAAACACCAGTTGTTACAGTATAGTTCTCAGGATAAAAAATTTCCTAAAAAGGAAAATATAATTGTTATATGGGAAATAGTAAATGGCAAAAAATCCAGTTGATGTAAACTTATAATATGATAAACGCTAGGTTAAAGGAAATTCGTTGGAAATTAGTATCACTAATAGGGTTTGTATTAGGGATTTGATTAAGTACCATTTAGAACTTAAAACATGGATATCTAACTAGCCAAATGTCATTGCAGTAAACTACTACATCTAATAATATATCCTTCTTAACTATCGTTTAAATTCATGTTCTTAAACATGCATTATTGTTTTAGCCCTTATATATTCACAAAATGCATTAATATCAGCTTTTGTTGATTCTTTTCAAGAAACGTAACAACAATTTTGATGCGTTATAGTAATTCTAGTAACGTAGTCTAATTGATCATGTTACACTAAGCAATAAGAACAACCTAAGTAAAAATCTAGTTGAAATCACTAACTCTAGCACCGTAATCTAATGATTTATGAAATCCCTTGAAAAACTCTAAACCTAATTAAAGATGAAGATACCATAATAATATAAATGAATTGCATAATAAAACAATAAAATGGTTTAGAAATCTTCTAAATAAAAATATGGAATCAAGATATCTTCTCCAGAGCTGCTTACAAGTACAAAAACCTAAACAATTCTTAGAAAAAGGTGTAATTCCTAAAAACAGTAGGAAAATACTTTAAATAGGTGTAAAAATCATATTAGATAAATCTCGGATCGGATTGGGTCAAACCTGAGGTCGGGTTGGGTCAAACCTGAGATCGGATTGGATCAAACATGAGTCTAAACATGGTTTTCCCGCAGCGCAGTTAAGGATCAATCTCTCTCTCTCTCTCTCTCTCTCTCTCTCTCTCTATCTCTCTCTCTCTCTCTCTCTCTCTATCTCTGAACTGATCGGCCTGCTCATGCACTGGATGTCGAGATCCATCGATCTCAACCTGGACTAATCAATCTGCTGGATGACTATCCGGTCATGCACGTCTGGATCGAGCTCCTCTCTAGACCGATTGATCTGCTCGGTTACTGGATCGATATGCATCGATCATGGGCAACAAGATCGATCGTTCCATGGATGGATCAATCAATCTTCCATGAATGTGGAAAGCTGGATCGATCGATCCCCTCCTAGACCAATTGATCTTGTGACATTCTGCCCAAAAATCTCATTTTCTTTCATATTTCACCAAAAGCTCTATTAAATCATAAAACGTTCAAAATTCCTCGCAAAATACTTCAAAACCATGGTAAGAAAACCTTTACGCCTACTAAGCGACTGATACAACACGTTAAATATGACACATGCCGACTCCCTTATTCTTAGATCTTTGTTTGTCTTCAAATAAGACAAGAATCTGAAATATTGAAAAAGTTGAAATGTAGAAATTCACACACTTTTCAGTTATACTGTATCAACAAAAATCTTGCGCCCTTAACAGTACTGACCTGAAACCATAACTTCCATGTATTTCCCCGTTTGTTTGCGACAAACCTGTTTAACCCACAACCAAGTTAGAGACACTCATTCACTATGTTCACTCACCCCATTAGAAATTTCAAGATATATCCTCATCTATGGAGTGTTAATAAAAGGTAACAAAACTCATCACCCTCAAACATCTCAAAAAGATACCCATTCACACCTTCAAATTTTATTATTCTCTCCTCTTTATTAGGATTGACTTTCCCTACTTTTCTAGGGTATCATTGCATTTTTTATTGAATCATTTTCCTGATGATTGATTTTTTCTTATTTTTCTAGGGTACCATTATTGTTTTTTTATCAATCATCTTATGAAATAGCTAAAGGATGCGAGTTTATGTCTTGCTCGAGATTCACTTTCATTCAAATCACATATGATTCAACTCAAGAGATTAAAACTTGAAAAATCACATATGACTCAACTCACGAGATTAAAACTTGAAGAGAGGAGAGCTAAAAAGTTTTACTTTAGCAAATGGGGCATCTTAAAACTTTTGTAAGATAATTAAGGCCCAATGCATGCCAAATCTGATGGAGTTTTAAGTTTTAATCCCGAGTAAAACTCCAAATGCAGAAAAATCTAGTAATAGTTGGGTATCGAATCCTCAAGGAAGTAAGAATAGTACATCAAAAATGCATGAAACAATAAAATCTAGGTTGATACTAATTAGTTTTTGTTTGATCATCTAATTGTCTAATTGCAAAGAAAGTAAAGACGAGTTAATTAAATAAACAAGAAATATCGACAGTGGGCAAGACATTCGATTTGGGGTAATATTAATTTGACTAAAGATTCTACAGGTTTGATTAGATAAATCCCTAAGACTTAGAACACTATCTAGTAGACTGATCCACTCTCGTGGAAACATTCTATTCACCAGCATATAGACTACAAGTCTGTTGCACAGCAATCTATCGCCTAGTGATCATTGGGTTTGAGTCTAATCCTATCCACCTATCGCCTTAGACATCAACTCTCGTTGGCTAAGATGCAGTAGGGATGTTTAGGCCTACCTACACATTCTGTCTACACTTCTCAGGAGCAGAACATCATCGATTTAAGCATTGATTAGCTACTTCAATCCCTAGCATTAAGCACACCCTAAACATCAAAGATTTATCATCTAATGTACCTAAATAAACCTAAGTCAATATCAGATTCCCCTAATTTACCTTACCCACAATCCATATAGAAAACTACTCAAAACTTTTTATTAAAATAGTAAGCAGAACGAAGTAAAAGCAATTAAACATAAGATAAGAGATAGGGTAGAGAAATCCTTCACTAAAAACCAAGAGTTCAATAACAAAGGTTCAAACCAATCTCCTCTCTCTCTAAAAACGTTCAGAGAAAAAAGCTAGAAGAAACTTAAACAAAACTTAGGGTAAAAGTGTTTAAAAAAGGTTTATATAGTATATCTAAAAAAAGGTTTAATTCCAACACAAATCGGTTAAGTAAAAATAGGTTTAGTGGCATTTGGGCTCGGGTTGGCCCGAGATCCGCCTAATGGTCAGTCTCGTGCTGGACAGTGAAATCATGCAGTTTTGCCTGAGATCAGCCATGGTGAGATCATCATGTTGGTCAGTCTCGTGACGGGCAGTGAAATTGCAAAGATTGTCTTGAGATCGACCATGGTGAGATTGGTATGATAGCCAGTCTCGTGATAAGCAGTGAGCACAGGTTGTCTTGAGATCGACCTGGTGAGATTGGCCTCATGGCTAATCTGGTAGTGAGTATGTTTGAGATCGGCCACATGAGATCGACCTAACGGCCGATCTGGTGATAGGCTGTGAGTTTTGCTTGAGTTGTCTTGGGATCGGCCAGGCTGGGAAGGGAGTTGGTTTGGGATCGGCCAGGCTAGACAGGGAGTTGGCCTGAGATCAGCCTAATGGTGAGATTGGCCTCATGGCTGATGTGGTAGTGAGGAGGTTTGAGATCGGCCAGCCTGAGATCGACCAAATGGCCGATCTCATGATTAGCTGGAAGGATTCTTGAAATCGGCCAGCTGAGATCGGCCTGATGGCCAGTCTCGTGGCTTCCAGGAAGATCCTTGGCCAGGTCTTGTCGCTTGATCCCCTCTAACTTCTCAGTGTACCTGAAACCATCAAGAAGATATGCAAAATGCAAAAATGCATGCACTAACCTATAGAATGCAATGCCAAATGCTAATGAATGTAAATGGGTGTATAGAATGCCTAAAATTCCAATGAATACACGAAAAATCTGATGAAATACATGGTGAAATAATGCAAAAACTATGGTGATCAACTCTCCTGGACTTGCCTTTTACTCGTACTCGAGGAAAACAAGCAAAAACAGACTAAAGAAGAGGACTGAAAATTATACCCCTTAACCGAAAGCCTGAACAAAGATCTAATCCTGAAATTCTTATCCAAGAGTATTATAATGCTTGAATCAAACCTACTTCCTAGTACTTTTCGTATGTGCCACGATGTCAATCCCTATTCATGCTATGCACAGTCAAATCCCCTAACTCCTTAACATTCAATTAAAAGTATAAGTGATTCTTTTCATGCATCAACCAAGAAAATTTCATTTGGGTAGGGAGAAATTGTTTCTAAAGTGAAGTAAGGTGGTTCAAATAATCACAAAAATTCTCTCAAAAGGGAATTGAACCTTTGCAAAACACTAAGAGTAAAAAAATATGCATACAAGGCAAGATTTTCATCTACCCATGTTCTAGCACAAAACTCTCTATCACAAACTCAAGTCAATACCATCCTAAGTGATCTACCCTTCTGAGGCTTTCTTTGCCTATCTTCTTCTCTTCTCTCACATTGAAATTCTCTTTTTGGTACTAGGGGGTAGTGATTAATTGGGCTTATTCGAATCACTCTTATTTTCTAGCTCTTTTTCTTATTTTTCTCTTCTACTCTTGATAATTGATCTAGGCTTGTGCCTTCTTTACTTTCTTAGAGGAAATTTTCACTTTAAAACTTAGAGCTATCTTTTACACTTATTAACAGATTCTCATGCCCCTTTTTCTTATGCACAACCCCGCATGCTCCCTTTTTGGGTTTCTCTCATTTTATTTTATCTCTCTTTTTCTTTTCATCTCATACTCAAATACCCTAGCAAGCCTACCCAACTCCTAACCTATGCTCAGCTTATAGTTTGAAGCTATTATCTACATGAAAGTCCTAGTCTTGTTATTCTCAAAACTCAAAATGTTTTGCAAAGTAAGCATTCTAGTAAAAAGGCCTTACACAAGGTTCACACAAGATTAATGTTGGCTTCAAGGAAAGGATTGGGTTGGGGAGTGGCGTAACCATCCCAAAGAGGAGGATTTGGCCATTCGGGTTAGCAGAGGGTTGTATAATGGTGAAAGAAAACCCGAATGTGTATATCGATATCCATGAACAAGTTTGAAGAAAGATGTACGTAAGATAATTTCAATTCCAATTAATTTTCTAATTTATGGAGTTACGATCAAATCAGATACATTTTAATTCCCGAGAATGATCTATTTAATAGGTTGTGACACAATACAAGATTCCAAAGATTCGAAATGGTGCAAAGCATCATAGTACTCCTAGCAAGGATTTCAATCTTAGTCCTAAGTGCAACTTAGTTGAGGCAGTCTAACCATGATCCATATGCAAATGCAACAAAATCCTATATGTTTCATGAGAATGAAATTTTCTTTTTGTTTTTTTTGTGCTTTTCTTGCATAAATATATGTACAATGCAAAATGATGCAAATATGACTATCAATGTCCCCGTCCCCCGGACTTATCTCTCACCGTCTCGATGAGAAAACAAATACGAAACCGAGAGATGAAAATAAAAGAAACAAAAATGATAAAAACAGAGGCAAATTTGAGTGATTAGTACTTCTTTATTGGTGGGAAGGGGTTGAGAGAGATGGTGTAGTCGTTTTTGGGTGCACTGTCATGTAGGTGGAATGGCCAGGGAGGTCCTCCAGCGAAATAAGCCTGGTGGTTGATTGGAGACTGTCCAGAAGGTTGCCCGGTTCCGCCTTCATGTAGGACGGTCTCCTCAGATTGGCCCCGTGGCTGATCTCACATCCTTGTTCTATGGTCGGAAGACCCACGAGCAGCCACAAGGGTAGTGTCCTTCGACTTGCTTTAGCTTCTTTTTTCTTCTTTTGTTTATATCTTGCTAGATTCGGCTTGAAGTGTAGATCACTTGGTCTCGATCTTGAGTCTATCTTTTCTGCCTTTGGACGCACCCAACTTATCTTCATTGCTAGACTTACCATTGTGACCCGTGAGCAGCCACAAGGGTAGTGTCCTTCGACTTGCCCTAGCTTCTTTTTTTCTTCTTTTCTCTTTTTCTGTTTATATCTTGAAAGCTTGGGCTTGAAGTATAGATCACTTGGTCTCGATCTTGAATCTATCTTTTCTGCCTTTGGGCGCACCCAACTTATCTTCTTTGCTAGATTACCATTGTTAGCTTCACTTGACTCTACATCCACTCCTTCCTCAAGCATCTCCAGCAAACAGCTTCTCCCTTGGCGGCGTGGTGCGATTCCAGCATCTTTTCGTATTCCAGAGCCTTCTCGTTCACGATCACACAGCCTCCTCTACCTCTTGTGAGTGATATATCCAGGGGGTTTTCCATGGCCAGCTTGTCTAGGTGGTTGATGAGGACATCAGGTCGTATGTCCGGCCAGGAGACCAGACTGGCCGACCAGGAAGCTTGCCCGAGACAGCCGGGCCATTTGGCACGTCTGCCGGCCCAAGCGGTACTGCCGGACCCTCGACCAATAGGACCGGACCGATCAGCATTGCCGGCGGAGAGGCCCAAGCTTCCGGCACAATTGGTGGCGACGTGGATGACACCGCCGGTCCCCTTGGTGATGCCGCCGACTCCGGGATCAACTTGGCCGGTCCTGAAGGCATTCTGGCCAGTACCTCGCACAGTCCAGCCGGTACAGCCGATCCAGCCGAGTACACGAGCATTTCAACTTCTACACAAGGAAACTCGGACCAGATAAGCTACCAGCTTCAGAACATGCATCTAGAGGAAGTATCCACACCAGTAGTGCCACCAGGAGCAATGACAAGGAGTAGATCAAGAGCACTCTTCCACAAGTTCAGCTTATGGGTGGACAAGCTCCTAGAGGAAGATCGAGTAAGGACAATGGGCCAGAAGTACAAAGAAGAGTCCAAAGGCTTCTCAACAATGCAAGGAACTTCAGAGACTTGGGCTTTAGTGGCAAGAGAGGTTAGGGCCCAAAGATTCCTAACCCTACTCCAAGTCGAAGACTAGGAGCAAGGCGCGTGCATGCCACAAGGACGGCCACCTTCCATTTCTTGGCTGTGAGGTAAGTAAAGTAAGTTTCAATTCGAATATATGTCTCTTTCTGTTTTGCAGGGTAGGATCTAGATTGTTTACATTTTTGAGTCAAAGACATTTTAGGAATAGGTCTTTTTTCGGTTATGCACTTTTGTATATTTTCCATTTGTGCACTTTTGTAAACTTTCCTTTTCTTTCTTTGAGTCGACCCTAGAAGGTCAAGCTGTCGAGCATATTAATAAGGCTTCTTCCAGCATTGTAGTTCGACAACCTTTTTGATTATTAATAAAGTAGAACTTTTTCCCTACGAGCTTTCTCTCAAGAGAGACTTGTGCGCTTAGAACCTAGGTGAGACCAGCCCTCCTAGCTCTAAGTTTGTGATTTATCACGAGGTTCATCACCCCTCGTGTGGTTCACTTCACCTTTCTATCGAATACCAACCCAAAACCCCTATCCAAGAAGTCTAAGGTCGAGTTTCTCACCTAAACTTCTCCAAACAGCCCACGCGCATACATCCTTGAATCAAGGCTTGTATCATTTGGGTATCAGAGCTTAAAGCTCCTAAACCAGGTTGTTTCTATCCTTTAGCTTGTTTTGTTTTTAGTTCTTGCATTAGTTTAAGTCGCATTCAAGAAAAATTAAAAAAATAACATCAAACTCCAAACCGAGTGCATCTAGCCTTCTACGTGTATCACTAGGGTTTAGATTCACTTTTGCATTGCCATTCACGTTTTCTTTTTTGTTTAAATCATATTTCCATTATTTTTAAGTTAAATTTAAAAGAAAAGAAAAAGAAAATAGGAAAAATACCAAAAGAATTCGAATTGGACAGCTAGCACAAGTTGTCAAGAAAGTTTCCATTTTTTCAAATCTTCCATTTTTTTCAAATCTTTCTTTTTCTCAAATTTTCCTTTTTGCATATTTTTCGAATTCTCTATATAAGCATCCTCCTAATCAATTCTAGGAGCAGAGTAACTTGGATTCTTTCTTGTAGTACGCAATGGGAGAAGAGAATAGAGATGTAGCCGAGGCCATGATGGCCATGTTCACCACACTCCAAATGCAACTCGCATCAATCGGCGAGAGGTTGGAGCGCGTGGAGAGGCCGGTGAGATTCCAGGCTATAAGGCACGTGAGGGCTGAGAAAGGCCGTGCTGAGGGTCCTGAGCACCTTAGGACACGGCACGAACAGGAGGAACCCCAGCCAGAAGGAGATGAGGACGTGCAGCCTCATGACTATCACCCTAGGCCGAGAGGACCTCCACGGCAACCAGAGGCAGAAGATGATGGCTTCGAGCCATATGGTCTTCACCAGAGACCAAGGATGCCTCCTAGACATCATGAGGATGGAGATGAACACGCCTACAACCGGGTAACTCATCCTGATGTTAAGCTAACTCCTCCAAGTTTTGCAGGAAAAGTAGACCCCGAGGCTTACCTAGATTGGGAGAGAAGAATGGATCATATCTTCGATCATTACAACCAAACAGGGCCTAGGAGAGTCTCAATGGCAGTAGCATAACTCACGGACAATGCCCTCATCTGGTGGGATCGTGAGGTATCTGACCGAAGGAGGAAAAGAATGAGGCCCGTAGACTCATGGGTCGACATGAAAGACCTCATGCGACAAAGGTTTGTTCCACCTTACTTTCATAGAGATTTGCAACGATGTTTTCGTACTCTTAAGCAGGGTACCAGATCAGTAGAGGAGTACTATGAAGAGTTTGAAAGACTAAGGAACAGGCTGGAACTCAATGACGATGAGGAAGCTTTGATGGCACAATTCTTGGATGGACTCCAAGAAAGAATCAGCCGCAAGGTGGAAAGGCAAATCTACAATGACTTCAAACACTTGTTCCACTTATCTGTCCAGGCTGAGCAGCACATCAAACGTAAGAGCCAAGACATCCGCAACAAGCCTAAGACGCCTTGGGCACCAAGCAACATTTCCAAGCCCGTAGACAAAGGCAAAGGCATAGAGATCGAGTCAAAGTTCAAGAGCAAGCCTCCTGAGTCAACCCGTGACCAGAGAGAGCCTAGTAAGTCCTCTAACCCTCAAAGATCATGTGACATCACTTGTTTCAAGTGTAGGAGTCGTGGACACATCTCAAGGGAGTGCGCAAACAACCGGGTCATGCTGATTACGGAGGCTGGAGAGTATGAGTCCCGAGATGAAGAGGACTATGAACCAGAAGGAGAATACGGTGACATTGAGTACCCTGATGTGGGGGAAGTGCTGGTCACTAGACGCATTCTCAGTGCAATGGTGGATCCCTCAGAGACCATCCAGAGGGAGAACATCTTCCACACCCGTTGCACCATAAAGGGCAAGGTATGTAACCTCATCATAGATGGTGGTTCTTGCACTAACGTTGCTAGTGCATACATGGTTGATAAGCTAGGTCTACAGAAGACAAGGCATCCTCGACCATATAGACTGAGATGGCTCGATGACAAAATGGAGCTCAAGATCCATGAGCAAGTCACTGTGCCATTCAGTGTGGGCAAGTACCAAGACCAAGTCGTGTGCGACATGGAGCCCATGCAAGCTGGCCATCTTCTGCTAGGAAGACCATGGCAGTTTGACAAAGAGACCAGGCATGATGGCCAAACCAATCTCTACACTTTTTTGCATGACAAAAGAAAGGTCAACCTAGCTCCTCTTACACCTGCCCAGGTACACGAGCTACAACTCCAAATGAGTAAGGAAAAGAAACTTATCAAGTCTAATTTTCTTATTCAACCAAGCCATGTCCGGAGAGCTTTAGCCTCGAAGGATTTAATGTTACTAATGGTCTTCAAAGAAACTTTGAGTATAGAACAGGAACAGGTAGAGCTACCTCCTGAAGTAGCAACTCTCCTCAACAAGTTCCAGGATGTGTTCCCAGAGGAGATACCAGCAGGCTTGCCTCCTTTACGTGGCATAGAACACCAGATCGACCTAGTGCCCGGAGCAGCCCTGCCCAACCGGCCAGCCTACCGGATGAGTCCAGAGGAGTCCAAGGAGCTTGAGAAGCAAGTCAAGGAGCTCCTGGAGAAAGGCTATGTTCAGAGAGCCTCAGTCCATGTGCCGTACCAGTGCTACTAGTGCCCAAGAAGGATGGGACTTGGCGAATGTGCGTGGACTGCCGAGCAATCAACAACATCACAGTCAAGTACCGGCATCCAATACCACGGCTGGATGACATGCTAGATGAGCTGAGTGGAGCCACGGTCTTCTCCATGATAGACCTTAAGAGTGGATACCACCAGGTCAGGATGAAGGAAGGTGATGAATGGAAGACTGCTTTCAAGACAAAGCAGGGGCTCTACGAGTGGACAGTCATGCCCTTCGGCTTGACTAATGCCCCAAGCACCTTCATGCGCCTTATGAACCAAGTTCTTATGGCGTACATCAGTAAGTTCGTTGTAGTTTACTGCGACAACATTTTAGTTTACAGTAAGTGTTTAAGAGATCACCTTACACATCTTGAGATGGTACTTAAAACCCTTCGACAAGAAGAGCTTTATGCCAATCTCAAGAAGTGCAACTTTTGCACTGATAAACTTGTCTTCTTAGGTTTTGTTGTAAGCTCACAGGACCTACAGGTTGATGAGGTGAAGATCCGAGCCATACAAGAATGGCCAACACCGAGCAACATCAGCCAAGTGAGGAGTTTCCATGGACTGGCCAGCTTCTACCGAAGGTTCGTGCCCAACATCAGCAGTATTACCTCACACATGCACCAGTGCTAGTCTTGCCCGACTTCAGCAAGACATTCAAAGTAGATTGCGATGCCTCTGGAATAGGCATAGAAGCGGTTCTAACTCAAGGAGGAAGGCCAGTGGCATACTTCAGTGAGAAGCTAGGTGGTGCCTCACTGAACTACCCCACTTATGACAAGGAGCTTTATGCCCTTGTCCGAGCCTTGGAAACTTGGCAGCATTACTTGCTGTCCAAGGAGTTTGTGATCCACACTGATCACAAGACTCTCAAACACCTCAGAGGGCAAACCAATCTCAAGAGGAGACATGCCAGGTTGATGGAGTTCATTGAGACCTTCCCGTACATCATCAAGTACAAGAAGGGCAAGGACAATGTGGTAGCTGATGCACTATCAAGGAGGTTTTCCTTGATGTCCACAATGGAAGCCAAGGTGTTAGGATTCGAGCACATCAAGGACCTATATAAGGATGATCCTGACCTCGCCGAGAGCTACAAGGAGTGTGGCACAGGGAGTCATGGGAAGTTCTACATCCATGAGGGGTTCTTGTTCCGAGAGAGAAGGCTTTGCATACCACAAGGATCACTATGGGAGCTTATCATCCGAGGAAGCTCATGGAGGAGGACTCATGGGCCACTTTGGTGTCGATAAGACACTAGCAGTGGTCAAGGAACACTTCTACTGGCCACACATCAAGAGGACATTAGAAGCTCATTATGCAAGGTGCATCACTTGCAAGAAGGTAAAGTCCCGAGTGCAACCTCACGGGTTGTATCTCCCACTGCCCATACCGACGCATCCATGGGTGGATATATCAATGGACTTCGTTTTAGGTCTGCCCAAGATCAACCACAAAGATGCAATCTTTGTAGTGGTGGACAGATTCTCCAAGATGGCACACTTCATTCCGTGTGCCAATTCAATGATGCCACGCAAACAGTCGAGCTGTTCTTCAGGGAGATAGTACGGCTTCATGGAGTGCCAAGGACCATCGTATCAGACAGAGACACCAAGTTCCTCAGCCATTTCTGGAGGACCCTTTGGAGGAAGCTAGGCACGAAGCTACTCTTCTCTACCACCTGCCATCCTCAAACCGATGGCCAAACTAAAGTTGTCAACCGGACACTATCAACTCTTCTCAGAACTACGCTAGGGAAGAACCTAAAGACTTGGGTGGAGTGCCTGCCATTCATAGAGTTCGCTTACAACCGAGCCGTGCACTCAGCAACCAAGAAGACACCATTTGAAGTGGTATACGGCTTCAAACCTCTCACCCCATTGGAGCAAACACCACTGCCACCAGCTGAGATGACCAACCTCAACGGAGCATCCAAAGCAGAGTTCATAAGGAGGTTACACAAGAAGGTAGCAGAAAACTTGGAGAAGAGGACCGGACAGTACGTGACTCATGCCAACAAAGGGAGAAAGGAGGTGATCTTTCAACCAGGCGATTGGGTGTGGCTACACCTACGGCAGGAGAGGTTCCCAAACCTAAGGAGTTCCAAGCTAGCACAAGAGGAGATGGACCATTCAGAGTGCTCGAGAGGATCAACAACAACGCCTACCGGATCGAGCTCCCAGGTAAGTTTAATGTGTCCAATACGTTCAATGTTACTGACTTAGCCCGTTTCCATGCAGATGAACCAGTTTTGAGGTCAAAACCTACTAAAGTGGGAAGGTATGATGAGGATATCAAGTCGTATGTCCGGCCAGGAGACCAGACTGGCTAATCAGGAAGCTTGCCCGAGAAAGCCAGGCCATTTGGCATGTCTGCCGGCCCAAGCGGTACCGCCGGACCCTCGACCAACAGGACCGGACCGATCAGCATTGCCAGCGGAGAGGCCCAAACCTCCGGCACAATTGGTGGCGACGTGGATGACACTGCTGGTCCCCTTGGTGACGCCGCCGACTCCGGGATCAACTTGGCCGGTCCAGAAGGCATTCCGGCCAGTACCTCGCGCAGTCCAGCCGGTACAGCCGATCCAGCCGAGTACACGAGCATTTCAACTTCTACACAAGGAGACTCGGATCAGATAAGCTACCAACTTCAGGACATGCATCTAGAGAAAGTCTCTACACCAGTAGTGCCACCAGGAGCAATGACAAGGAGCAGATCAAGAGCACTCTTCCACAAGTTCAGCTTATGGGTCGACAAGCTCCTAGAGGAAGATCAACTAAGGACAATGGGTCAGAAGTGCAAAGAAGAGTCCAAAGGCTTCTCAACAATGCAAGGGACTTCAGAGACTTGGGATTTAGTGGCAAGAGAGGTCAGGGCCCAAAGATTCCTAACCCTACTCCAAGTTGAAGACTAGGAGCAAGGCGTGTGCATGCCACAAGGACGGCCACCTTCCATTTCTTGGCTGTGAGGTAAGTAAGGTAAGTTTCAATTCAAATATATGCCTCTTTCTGTTTTGCAGGGTAGGATCTAGATTGTTTACATTTTTGAGTCAAAGACATTTTAGGAATATGTCCTTTTTTCGGTTATGCACTTTTGTATATTTTCCATTTGTGCACTTTTGTAAACTTTCCTTTTCTTTCTTTGAGTCGACCCTAGAAGGTCAAGCTGTCGAGCATATTAATAAGGCTCCTTCCAGCATTGTAGTTCGACAACCTTTTTGATTATTAATAAAGTAGAACTTTTTCCCTACAAGTTTTCTCTCTAAGAATCTTGTTCGCTTAGAACCTAGTTGAGACCAGCCCTCCTAGCTCTAAGTTTGTGATTTATCACGAGGTTCATCACCCCTCGTGTGGTTCACTTCACCTTTCCATCGAATACCAACCCAAAAACCCTATCCAAGAAGTCTAAGGTCGAGTTTCTCACCTAACCTTCTCCAAACAGCCCACGCGCATATAAGCCTTGAATCGAGGCTTGTATCAAGAGGTCAGGGCCCAAAGATTCCTAACCCTACTCCAAGTTGAATACTAGGAGCAAGGCGCGTGCATGCCACAAGGACGGCCACCTTCCATTTCTTGGCCGTAGGTAAGAAAGGTAAGTTTTCAATTTGGATATTTGGCTCTTTCTGTTTGCAGGGTTTAGATGCTTTATATTTTTGAGTCAAAGACATTTTAGGAATAGGTCCTTCTTCGGTTATGCACTTTTGTACATTTTCCATTTGTGCAATTTTGTAATATTTCCTTTTCTTTCTTTGAGTCGACCCTAGAAGGTCAAGTTGTCGAGCATATTAATAAGCCTCCTTCCAGCATTGTAGTTTGACAACCTTTTTGATATTAATAAAGTAGAACTTTCTTCCAACAAGTTTTCGCTCTAAGAATCTTGTGCGCTTAGAACCTAGTTGAGACCAGCCCTCCTAGCTCTAAGTTTGTGATTTATCACGAGGTTCATCACCCCTTGTGTGGTTCACTTCACCTTTCCATCGAATACCAACCCAACAACCCCTATCCAAGAAGTCTAAGGTCGAGTTTCTCACCTAACCTTCTCCAGATAGCCTACGCGCATATAAGCCTTGAATCGAGGCTTGTATCATTTTGGTATCAAAGCTTAAAGCTCCTAAACCAGTTTTTTTTATCCTTTAACTTGTTTTGTTTTTAGTTCTTGCATTAGATTAAGTTTCATTCAAGAAAAATCAAAAAAATAACATCAAACTCCAAACCGAGTGCATCTAGCCTCTACGTGTATCACTAGGGTTTAAATTCACTTTTGCATTGCCATTCACGTTTTCCTTTTTGTTTAAATCATATTTCCATTATTTTTAAGTTAAATTAAAAAGAAAAGAAAAAGAAAATAGGAAAAATACCAAAAAGATTTGAATTGGACAGGTAGCAATAGTTGTCAAGAAAGTTTCCATTTTTTCAAATCTTCCATTTTTTTCAAATCTTTCCTTTTCTCAGATTTTCCTTTTTGCATATTTTTTGAATTTTCTATATATGCATCCTCCTAATGGATTCTAGGAGCAAGATAACTTGTTTTCTTCCTTGTAGTATGCAATGGGAGAAGAAGATAGAGATGCAGCCGAGGCCATGATGGCCATGTTCACCACACTCCAAACGCAACTCGCATCAATTGGCGAGAGGTTGGAGCGCGTGGAGAGGCCGGTGAGATTCCAGGCTATAAGGCACGTGAGGGCTGAGCAAGGCCGTGCTGAGGGTCCTGAGCACCTTAGGACATGGCACGAACAGGAGGAACCCCAACCAGAAGGAGATGAGGACGTGCAGTGATGAGGACATCAGGTCGTACATCCAGCCAGGAGACCAGACTGGCCGACCAGGAAGCTTGCCCGAGACAGCAGGACCATCTGGCGCGCCTGCCGG
>JAEVFF010000190.1:0-92972 GCA_018901945.1 Pugionium dolabratum
ATTCGGCTTATTACTTCAAATCGCGGATTGCCAACAACGAGTGAAGAACAAGTACATGGTCGTTCGCCTGCCACTTCTACAACACCGATCATTCAACTTAATTCTCCAGGAATACATCGCGGAATCAAGCAAGGTAACAATGCTAACTATTCTGGAATTACTAGATTAGCAAAGCTTGATTTTCCAAGATTTAAGGGGGATAAGGTGAAAGAATGGTTGTTCAAAGTCGAACAATTTTTTGATATTGATAATACTCCCAAAGACTTAAAAGTGGGAATAGCATCGATACATTTCGATGGTGTTGCTTCAGTATGGCATCAATCAGTGATGCAATCAGATATTGGCAGAAATATAATGAGGAACTGGATAGAATATCGAACTCTCTTGAAGGAGAGGTTTGATGAGATTCTTGATGATCCTATAGTTGAACTTAAACAACTTCAAGAAACAGGGGGAATCATAGAATACCACGATCGATTTGAATTGATCCGTACTAGAGTTAATCTTCCAGAAGATTATCTGGTGAGTGCATATTTTGCCGGATTAAGAATGGACACACAAATGCATATTAGGATGTTCCAACCACAATCCATGAGGCAGTGTCTACTTTTGGGTAGACTTTACGAAAAAGCTCATCCTAGGAGAGCTATTATGGCAAATGGATCAATGAGAAGTGGAGCAGCAGATAAGGGTGTTGTCAATTTCAGAAAGGACAATAATGATTCTGTGACAATCAATAACAGAAATGATAAACCAACGATCAATCAACCTCGGAAATTTCTTTCAAATGAGGAAATGAATGATCGAAGGGCAAAAGGACTTTGCTATTTCTGTGATGAGAAGTATACTCCTGGCCATTATCTCAAACATAAGAAGACACAGCTTTTTATGTTAGATACAGAAGATGATGATGGAGAAGAGATAAGTGAAGAAGAAATAGAAGAAGAAGGGGATATGGCTCAAATTTCAGTCAATGCAATGGCTGGAATTGCAGATTACCGAACAATGAGAGTGAGGGGAATTCATAACAAAAGGACATTGTTCATTTTAATAGACTCTGGTTCCACTCATAATTTTCTTGATAAGAGAATTGCAGAGAAGTGTGGATGCAAAATGAAACCAGTGGGTAACACCAGAGTCACAGTGGCTGATGGAAATAAAATAGATGTCACGGCTAAAGTCGAAAAGTTTCAGTGGACTTTTCATGGTTCAGAATTTAAAGCTGATTTTATGATAATACCATTGGGGGGTTGTGATATGGTTTTGGGAGTACAATGGTTGGAGACACTAGGACCCATAACCTGGGATTTTAAGAAACTCGAAATGAAGTTCAAATTTGGCCCTGCCAAAATTCTACTTCATGGTATTAAGCAAGGCTCTGTAAGAGAGTTGAAGGCTACAAAAATGAATAAGATCAGAGAAGAAAGAGCAGAATTAACCATGATTTGTGTGCAAAAGGTTAATACTGCATCACAAGGATCACTATGTTCTGCAGAAATAATGAACCATCCAACAACAGTTCCTACAGAAATTGATGAATTGATTAAGGAGTTCTCAAACATTTTTGAAGAACCAAGTTCATTACCTCCATTCAAAGCTGATCATAATCACAAGATACCATTAATGGAAGGTTCGAACCCTGTGAATCAAAGGCCTTACAGATATGCTTTATATCAGAAAAACGAAATAGACAAGATTGTTCAAGAAATGTTGAATACATGCACTATACAGCCCAGTTCGAGTTCCTATGCTTCACCAGTTGTTCTAGTTAAAAAGAAAGATGGGAGTTCACTACAAGAAAACAGCCGTTTTGCGACCACGAAAGTGGTCGCAAAGTAGTCACAAAACTGTATTTTGCGACTACTTTGCGACTACGTGATGTGGTCGCAAAATAATAGTCGCAAAAAATATTGGTCGCAAATCAGTCGCACATTTACGACTAATTTGCGACTACAACCGTGGTCGCTATTTTTGCGACTAATTTGCCACTGAATTTCCGTAACAAATTTGCTACTGTTTTGCGACTACGGTTGTGGTTGCTAAATTTGTAGTCGCAAAACAGTTGCAAATTTTTGTGACTGATTTGCGACTACGGTAGAACCGCAGTTGCAAATCAGTCACTGTTTTTTGTGACTGTTTTGCGACTGCAGGTGAACCGTAGTCGCAAATCAGTCACAAAAATTTGTGACTGTTTTGCGACTACAGGAGAAACGCAGTAGCAAAACAGTCACAAATTTTTGTGACTGTTTTGCGACTACAGCAGATCAGCAGTCGCAAATCAGTCACAAATTTTTGTGACTGATTTGCGACTGCACATAGCTCGCAGTCGCAAATCAGTCACAAATTTTTGTGACTGATTTGCGACTGCACATAGCTCGCAGTCTCAAATCAGTCGCAATATTTTGTGACTGATTTGCGACCACATCTATGAAGGAGTCGCAAATCGGTGGCAAAAATTGCGACTGATTTAGGACTAATTTGCGACTACAACGTAAATAGATTTAAAAAAAATAATATTAATATATTTTTTTTATTATTGAAATAATATTATTAATAATTTAAAAATATATATTTTTATTATTGAAATAATTTCGTATATTAGTGAAATATAATATTAATATTTTTTTAATTATTTTAAAAAATGTAAAATAATATTTAAAAATTTAAATTTCAATAATAATTTTGAAAAATAATTTCAATAATAAAATTGAATATTTGAAATTCGAAATATTAATAAAATAATTTAGATTAATTATTAATATAATTGGTTTAAAATATTATTATAATATTTATTATAATATTTATTAATTTTATTAATGAATTAAAAATATTATAATATTAAATGAAAAATATGTAAACTAAATATTGAATAAAAAATATACAAATTTAAAATTATAACATTTATTACTGAAAATTTTTAAATACATAAAAAAAAATCTAATTGTCCAGTGGCGGAAATTGGAAATCTGATGGCGAAAATGGGCTGGTTGGCGGAGCCGTCGATGGTTCCCCTGTGCAATCGTTATCCCGCATAAAGGAGGCGAATGCAGGATCTGTCCGTTGGATATATCCGAGGAGCATATCCAAGCTCGAGATTTTCTTCTGGTTTTCTCTGTTCAGCTCTTCAATCTTCTCACATTTTTCTATCATCTGCGCGTTTTGTGCTTTAATCAACGCGTTTTGTTCTTGAAGCATAACGTACTCGGGTGAATGGGTTTGTACCCCACTACTTCTACCCATAGACTGTACGTGGCTGAGGCTACCGAGTCCATAAAGACGGCCTCGTTCATCAGGAACAGATGACTAGAAAATTACAAAAACGTAAATTAAATAATAATTTTAATTATTATTTAATTTGAAAAATATGTTAAAAGAAAAAAGTTTGAAAATTTTTTTTTACCTGTAAGAAGATGTCATTCTTCTGTGCTTGAGTCAGCTCAATTGGACGGGAGGTTCCATCGGTTTTTTCCGTTGGATCGACCTCCACGATCGCCATCTTCTCTTGGATGTTTCGTTCGTATGCTTCACAGATTTGTTTTGCTTTCAAATCTACATACAAACCATCCGGTCTTGTGTGAGTCTTTATAAAGACCTCACCTATTGAAACTGGTCGTCCCAAATTATGTTCCTTCACAGATATTAAAATATTATTTAATTGTGAGAAAAATATTAATTAAAAAATAAAAATTTTTACTTACCATTTCCTGTTGGACTTGAATGTAGGATTTTTGGCCCGATAAATGTTTATGCAGGCCAAGACCGTCCCGAACGGAGTTGCGGTTATGAGAGGATTTCGTACTCCTCTCGGTAGATGTTTCTGTTCCCCAATAGTCTGTCATAATTTTGTACAAACTTGGGGAAATCCATCTGGGACGTTTTCCGGTTGTATGAACCGTGCTCACCATCCCTTTCATCCGCCTTACGCAGACGGCCTCGAATTCTTTTCGTACCACCGGGGTGATCAGAGGATCCCAGGTGTACGATTGCTTGAAATTGAATTAAAAAATATTAGTATATATTTTTTATATTTTATAAAATATTTACACAATTTAAAAAACAATACTTACCGCAAATTCTATGAAATATTTCTCCTGCCTCTCAAGAGGTACGACGGTCCAACTGTAGTACGGACCGTCAAATTTATTTTTCAAAATTTTTGCGATTTGACGAGTAATAGCCCCGTTATCACGGTCAAACCTAATATTTATTAAAAAATTTAAATTTATATTAATATAATTTCAATTTTAATAAATATTTATTAAAAAAATTTGCTATTTATAAAAAATGCTTACCACATTGTATTAGGAGCCGCTTCTGGAGAAAGCACAGTCAAATACTGTTCGCGGCCCGGAGTTTGTAACAAACTATCAAGAGTGATAGTTTGTTCATCCGTTCCCGTTTCGCAATTGGGAATTTGTTCCTCCTCGTGTTCATCCGATTCCTGAAACCGTGGAGGTGTTTGGGTTTCAGGAACGGAGTGAGGAACAAAATTGTATTGCGGAGGGAGCCGCGATGCCGCTCTATTAGCGGATAGTGAAGGGTTCGAGGAGGTCGAAGAGGTTCCTCAGCCGGAAGACAATCCGAAAGATCGTCTTCCACGACCTCTCAACGACCTACCACTACTTGCCATTTTTAGAAATTGTGTTTTTTGAAAGTGTTTAGGAAGTGTTTTTGAGAGAGTTTGGTAAAGTAGTTTTGAGAGATTTGTGAAAAATGAGGGAAAACCATCGGGTATTTATAGATTTTATTGCGACCATGGATGTGGTCGCAAATCAGTGGCAAAATACTTCTGGTCACAAATCAGTCGCAAATTTGCGACTGATTTGCGACTACCAATTAATTTGGTGGGAAACAAAAACGTTCAAACTCCCTCCAAATTAATTGGTTTGCGACTGATTTGCGACCACAAGTACATTTATCGAAACTGTAAATGTGGTCGCAAATCAGTCGCAAATTTGCGACTGATTTGCGACTACCAATTAATTTGGTGGGAGTTTGAACGTTTTCGGTTTTTTCAAACTCCCTCCAAATTAATTGGTAGTCGCAAATCAGTCGCAAATTTGCAACTGATTTGCGACCACAAGTACATTTATCGAAACTGTAAATGTGGTCGCAAATCAGTCGCAAATGTGCGACTGATTTGCGACTACCAGTTAATTTGGTGGGAGTTTGAACGTTTTCGAATTTTTTAAAAGTCCCACCGAATTAATTCGTGGTCGCAAATCAGTCACAAATTTGCGACTGATTTGCGACCACATGTAATTTATTGCTTGTAGTTGCAAATCAGTCGCAAATTTGCGACTGATATGTGACTACATCAAATTTTTGTGGCTAAAATGCAACCACATTGCCAATGCAGTTGCAAAGTGGTGGCAAATCAGTCACAAATAATACCCTAAACCCTAAATTTTGAGATTTTGAGGAATGCATATAATTATATAAGATTGATTTATTGATTATAAGTTATAAAAATTTCAATTACTATGAAAACAATAACATTTCCCAAATTTTCAAATAACTTACCTAAAATCCTTAACAAATTTACTTAACCTTATACTTCTTATATACATTTCAAATGTTATCTAAATATTAAATCATTACAAATATGGTTTTCAATATATGTTATCACTTCTAATGGTTAGTAGTCTTATAGAATAGAAATACAAGTTTTAAATGTGGAAAATACTTAGGGGAAATGTGAATTTACCATATGTGGTCGCAAATCAGTCGCTTATTTGCGACTGATTTGCGACTGCACATAAAATTTTTAGAATGTAGTCGCAAATTAGCGACTGATATGCGACTACATCAAATTTTTGTGACTGAAATGCAACCACATTGCCAAAGCAGTTGCAAAGTGGTGGCAAATCAGTCACAAATAATACCCTAAACCCTAAATTTTGAGATTTTGAGGAATGCATATAATTATATAAGATTGATTAATTGATTATAAGTTATAAAAATTTCAATTGCTATGAAAACAATAACATTTCCAAAATTTCAAATAACTTACCTAAAATCCTTAACAAATTTACTTAACCTTATACTTCTTATATACATTCCAAATGTTATCTAAATATGAAATCATTACAAATATGGATTTCAATATATGTTATCACTTCTAATGGTTAGTAGTCTTATAGAATAGAAGTACAAGTTTTAAATGTGGAAAATACTTAGGAGAAATGTGAATTTACCATATGCGGTCGCAAATCAGTCGCAAATGTGCGACTGATTTGCGACTGCACATAACATTTTTAGAATGTAGTCGCAAATCAGTCGCAAATTAGCGACTGATATGTGACTACATCAAATTTTTGTGACAGAAATGCGACCACATTGCCAATGCAGTTGCAAAGTGGTGGCAAATCAGTCTCAATTACTTAAAAAATCTATATTTATATGGATAGTGGTAATACATTAAATTATATGAAAATCATATGTACAAAATACATAGCATAACTATATTTATTACATTTCTTCGTTCTCGTCATCATCTGAAGATGAAATATTACATTGAAATTTATCTTCTAGTTCCGCATCTCCGACATCAAACTTCAGTATGGTTAACTGTATCGACCAACCGATCTACCTCTATCTCTTGAACATGCATTACGTCTTCATCATTTTCTTGTTGCAAAAGGCCAATCTCGTCTTTGTTTTTATATTTCCCCAAAATGTTAGATCTTGGATTAACTTTCAAAACATTGAGCCATGTTTGTTTTGATGATGATTTTGTGTGTGGATAGGGAATATAACAAACTTGATCTGCTTGAGATGCTGATACATCGTACGTATTGAAATATAAATTAGTTATAAATTTGTAAGAAAAATATATAGTAAATTATTACCAAATACGTACGACCGAGAATAAATGGTTCGTATTTGTAGTATTTCTCCGATGATAAGACATCAACGACACCATTTTCCGACTTCCGAGTACCTCTCGAGGGTGTAGGATCGTACCATTCACATTTAAAAAGCGTGATCTTCAAATTTAGGAGTCCGACATACTCAAGTTGAATGATATCTGTTAAAATACCATAGAAATCAGCTTCATCAGATGCATCTGAGTAATTGTCCCCCTTCACACAAATACCGTAGTTACATGTCTTTCTTCTATGTCCATGTTTCTTCGTGTGGAACATATAACCTCTTGTAAAATACATCGGCCAAGTGGATGCTTTATTCATCGGACCTTGAACTAATTCTTGAGCCCATATAGGAAAGACACGTGAATCTGTGGAACTGCATGAATTGACCTTTGATCATATATCAAAAATTAAACGTAATTAGTATTTCCAAATTAATAAATAAAATATAATATATATATGTCAAATAATTAATTAAACATACATAATCCCTAACCCATATGTGGAACTCTTCCTCTCTTTTAAATGAAATGTCATCTTCCGAAAGATATGGATACGTACATCGAATATGATCTTCAAACATGCTACAACAGTAAATATTGAAAATTATTATATATTTCTTAATACAATGAAATGAAATGTAATAAATACAATTAATTGTTTTCATATACCTCTCTAGTGGCCGAAAATATTCACAATTCCGTAATACATATGCATGTGCATATTTATATTCTTTTTGGGAGAGCCATATTTCTTTACATTTACCACTTGGACGACCCATGTGCGTAAATATATCCGGTACTCC
The DNA here is from genome assembly GCA_018901945.1 of Pugionium dolabratum. Taxonomy (NCBI): domain Eukaryota; kingdom Viridiplantae; phylum Streptophyta; class Magnoliopsida; order Brassicales; family Brassicaceae; genus Pugionium; species Pugionium dolabratum. The sequence goes on from JAEVFF010000190.1 coordinate 7,678, forward strand.
GGGATCTGGATATACAGGCACGTCACCTTCATCGAATCTTGTAGACCTGTACATATATGGTTTATATATATTATATATATTACTTACATTCATATATTATATAATAAAATAATTAATTCATAAACGTCATAACATGGTTACCTGTTTTTCGTGCGTATGTGTTCAGCAAAGTAATGTTCTGAGAAGTAAGATATCTCATCATTCACATATGATTCAACAATCGAGCCTGCAACATATCGTTTGTTCTTCGCCTTGCTTTTAAGTTTTTTAAAAAACCTTTCAAATGGATACATCCACCTATATTGCACAGGTCCACCAAGTTCAGTTTCGTATGGTAGATGTACAGGAAGATGCTCCATGACGTCGAAAAATGAAGGCGGAAAGATCTTTTCCAAATTGCACAAAATTATGACTATATTTTCCTTCAGAATTTGGACACGGTTTTGTTGTAATGATCTGGAGCATAAATCACGGAAAAATCATCCAATCCCTATATATATATATATTAATTACCATCGACAATTAATTAGTTCAGGCAATTATTATTAATTTACGTATTTCCAATTAAAAATATAGTTATTACTATATTTACCTGATAATGCTAGATGAACGTTCCGTTGTAAAAGTTCTGCAAATATGAAAGGGAGAAGTCTTTCCATAAAAACATGGCAGTCATGGCTTTTCATGCCCGAAAACTTTAGTCCATCCATATCCACACAATTTGCTAAATCTGCCGCATAGCCGTCCGAAAATTTGACATCATTTTTTATACATTCTAATAACCGTTCTTTCGCTTTTTGGGTCAATCGAAATATAGGGAATGGAGCATTTCGAGAGCAAAACTTCGCAATATTCAACCTTGACTTCACTGTATCTTTTGATTTCTCTTTCACATTCATAATAGTATTAATGATGTTATCGAAGAAATTCTTCTCTATATGCATCACATCAAGATTATGTCGAAGGTTAAGATCTGTCCAGTATGGCAACTCCCAAAATATACTTTCTTTGTGCCAATTATGCCAGCTGCCATAACCTTCTTCTTTACTTTCATGACCGTTTCCGCCGCACTCAGATGTTCTTAAAGGATTGACAGTTTTTATTCGCTCGTACAAAACTTGTTCACCTGTCAATGATTGTGGAGGACAGTCATTCAAAGCGTGCTTCCCTTTTAAAAAATTTGTTTTATTTTTCCGTAACGGGTGACCATTAGGAAGAAACCTTCGATGACAATCAAACCAACACGTCTTTCTCCCATTTGGTAATTGAAATGCCTTCGTATCATCCATACAAATTGGACAGGCCAGCCTTCCATGCGTTGTCCATCCTGATAACATTCCATAAGCGGGAAAGTCGCTTATCGTCCAAAGTAACACAGCTTTTAGATTGAAATTTTGGTTCAGCGATACATCGTATGCATCAACTCCGATAGACCATAATTCTTTCAACTCATCAATCAAAGGTCGTAGGAATATGTCCAGACTAGCACGCGGATGATTTGGCCCCGAATTCAAAATAGTTAGAAACAAATACTCTTTCTTCATACACATCTCCGGTGGCAAATTATATGGAGTGATAATCACCGGCCATAATGAATGATTACGAGACATCCCAAATGGGTTGAACCCATCAGTACATAAGCCAAGATAAACATTTCGAGATTCAGCAGCAAATCTAGGATGTAAATATTGAAAATTTTTCCACTCTGCAGCATCAGATGGATGACTCATTTCTCCGTCTTCTGCTTCATGCTCTGCGTGCCACCTCATTGCCTCTGCGGTTTTCTCGCTTTGATACATTCTTTTAAGTCTATCACCTATAGGTAAATACAACATACGACTGAAAGGTATTCTCGTCCTGCCATCGCTTGGCTTATACCGGGGGGAATCGCAAAATTTGCATTTTTCCCATTTCTCATCTTCTTTCTAGAATATCATACAATTTTTAACACACACGTCAATTGTATAAAACGGGAGGCCTAAAGTTCGCATCAATTTTTCGGTTTCATAATATGAACCCGTCGCCTGATTCTCGTCGGGTAAATATTCTGTAAATAGCTCCGCCCAAGAATCCATACATTTTCTGGTAAATTAAAATCAGATTTGATGTTCATAAACCGAGCAGCTAAAGATAATTGTGAGTGCCCTTCATGACAACCATCATACAATGGATTTTTTGCAGCTTCTAACATGTTGTAAAACTTTTCTGCTTCTTCATTAGGCCGTTCTTCTTCATAATTATAATTATAATTTTCTTCGTTCTGATTATAGTACTGATGCTGATCATCAGTCGTTGTCTCACGAAATGCATTCGTCACCATTTCAACATATCTATTACCGGATATACCAACTGTTTCATCACTACTACAATCACGTCCCTGATTTCTTGGTACATCACCCCGACTAGTACTACTCGTCCTTAACTGAACATTCAGCTCTTCTCCATGTTTATACCAAATATAATAATTTGGCATAAACCCTCGACTATATAGATGACTCCATATTTTTCATCCCGGAATAAATTTATCATTTTTGCAATTAATACAAGGACAGAAAAACTTACCTCCACTACTTTGAGCTATAGGTTGACTACTTGCAAAATTCATGAACTGCTCCATGCCTTGTGCAAATTCTGCCGAGATATTTCTTGTTTCATTATCAATTCTTCTGTACATCCAATCTCTCGAATTGTTATAATTTCCCCACATGTTTTACAAAACGTTTTACTTTTGATTTCGCAAATGAGAGAATGGGATGGTGCATATATATACAATATTTTGCGACTACTTTGCGACTACTTTGCCACTGACTTGCCATTACTTTGCGACTACAGCTATGTAGTCGCTTAAATGTCGTTATACCTAACACGCACATGTTTTTTATGGTGGCACTTTGCCACCACTTTGTGACTGCAGAGCCACTATATACCGTAGTCGCAAATTGGTCGCATTTTTAGCGACCAATATGAGACTACTACCTGATTTTCCATATGTAGTCGCTAATCAGTCGCTATTTTGCGACTGATTAACGACTACCAGGGTCAGTCTCAAGGCAGTCGCATCTCAGTCGCTAATTGGTTGCATATTGCGACTGATTTGCAACCACACTTATTGGTCACATATTTGCGACCAATTTGCGACTACTATTCCGTAGTCGCAAATTAGTCGCTAAACCATGGCAAATGTGGTCGCAATTTTTGCGACCACGTATGTAGTCGCAAATTGCAGTCGCAAATTGGCAGTTTTCTTGTAGTGGTTGGAGATTATGTGTAGACTACAGGAGATTGAATGGAATGACAGTAAAGGATAGATTCCCAATTCCTTTAATTGAGGACTTAATGGATGAATTAGGAGGATCAGTGGTATATTCTAAGATCGAGAGCTGGTTACCATCAAGTGAGAATGGATCCTAAAGACATTCATAAGACAGCATTTAAAACCCATAATGGACATTATGAATACATTGTAATGCCATTTGGATTAACTAATGCTCCAGCAATATTTCAAGGACTTATGAATGCAGTTTTCAAACAATTCTTGAGAAGATTTGTGTTAATATTCTTTGATGATATCATAGTATACAGTCCAACAATGGAGAGCCATGTGAAGCACCTCAGAAAAGTGTTCGAAACAATGAGGACAAACCAGTTGTTTGCAAAGAGGAGTAAATGTGAATTTGCTACAGAACGTGTGGAATATTTAGGCCATTTTATACAAGCTGCAGGAATTTCAACAGATCCTAAGAAAATCAAAGCTGTAGCTGAATGGGAACTACCTCAAAATCTCAAACAACTCAGAGGATTCCTGGGCCTAGCTGGTTATTACAGGAGGTTTGTTCGTAATTTTGGCACCATTGCTCGGCCTTTGAATGATATGACAAAAAAAGACTGTTTTTCTTGGACTGAAGATGCGAAAACAGCCTTCAATAAACTCAAGCAAGCTCTTTGCGAAACTCCAGTGTTAGCATTACCAGATTTTAACAAAGATTTTGTTGTAGAAACAGATGCTTGTGGTAACGGTATTTGATACAAGCCTTGATTCAAGGATGTATGCGCGTGGGCTGTTTGTAGAAGATTAGGTGAGAAACTCAACCTTAGGCTTCTGGATAGGGGTTTTCTGGTTGGTAAACGATGGAAGGGTGAAGTGAACCACACGAGGGGTGATGAACCTCGTGATAAATCACAAACTTAGAGCTAGGAGGGCTGGTCTCAACTAGGTTCTAAGCGCACAAGTCTCTCTTGAGAGAAAGCTCGTAGGGAAAAAGTTCTACTTTATTAATAATCAAAAAGGTTGTCGAACTACAATGCTGGAAGGAGCCTTATTAATATGCTCGACAGCTTGACCTTCTAGGGTCGACCCAAATAAAAAAAGGAAAACTTACAAAAGTGCACAAAAGGAAAAGATACAAAAGTGTATAATCGAAAAAGGACCTATTCCTAAAATGTCTTTGACTCAATAAAAGTAAATATTCTAGATCCTACCCTGCAAAACAGAAAGAGGCATATATTCGAATTGAAACTTACCTTAACTTACCTCATGGCCAAGAAATGGAAGGTGGCCGTCCTTGTGGCATGCACGCGCCTTGCTCCTAGTCTTCGACTTGGAGTAGGGTTAAATATCTTTGGGCCCTGACCTCTCTTGCCACTAAAGCCCAAGTCTCTGATGTTCCCTTGTGTTGTTGAGAAGCCTTTGGACTCTAATTGCTCTTCTGGCCCATTGTCCTTAGCTGCTCTTCCTCTAGAAGCTTGTCGACCCATAAGCTGAATTTGTGGAAGAGTGCTCTTGATCTGCTTCTTGTCATTGCTCCTGGAGGTACCACTGGTGTAGATACTTCCTCTAAGTGCATGTCCTGGAGCTGGTAGCTCATTTTGTCCGAGTCCTCTTGTGTAGAAGTGGAAGTGTGCGTGTACTCGGCTGGATGGCCTGTACCGGCTGGATTGTGCGGGGTACTGGCCGGAATGACTTCAGGACTGGCCAAGTTGATCCCGGAGTCGGCGGTGTCATCAGGGGGACCGGCGGTGTCATTCACGTCCCCACCATGTGTGCCGGAAGCTTGGGCCTCTCCGCCGGCGATGTTGACCGGTCTGGTCCTATAGGTCGAGGGTCCGGCGGTACTGTATGGTCCCGCAGGCGCGCCAGATGGTCCTGCTGTCTCGGGCAAGCTTCCTGGTCGGCCAGTCTGGTCTCCTGGCTGGATGTTCGACCTGATGTCCTCATCATTCNATAGGAGAACCGCAGTCGCAAATCAGTCGCAATTTTTTGTGACTGATTTGCGACTACATGTATAAAGGAGTCGTAAATCGGTGGCAAAAATTACGACTGATTTAGGACTAATTTGCGACTACACCGTAATTAGATTTAAAAAAAATATTATATTTTTTTATTATTATTGAAATAATTTTGTATATTTTGGACACAAATATAATAATAATTATTTAATTTCAAAATATTTAAATTATTTAAAAAAAATGTAAAATAATATTTGTAAATTTAAATTTAAATAATAATTTTGGAAATTAATTTCAATAATAATATTAATATTTTGTAATTAGAAATATTAATAAAATAAATTATATTATTATGTTTTAATATTAAATATTAATATAATAGCTTATAATTGAGTTAAAATTCATATTATTTAATTTTTTACTAATTTTTATTAATGAATTAAAAATATTATAATATTAAATGAAAAATATGTGAACTATTTAATATAAAATATTGAATAAAAAGATATATAAATTTAAAATTATAAAATTTATTATTGAAAATTATTTAATACATGAAAGAAAAATCTAAATCTCATGTGGCGGAAATTAAAAATCTGATGGCGAAAATGGGGTGGTGGGCAGAGCCGTCGATAGTTCCCCTGTGCAATCGTTATCCCACATATAGGAGGTGAATGCGGGATATGTCTGTTGGACATACCCGAGGAGCATCTCCAAGCTCGAGATCTTCTTCTGGTTTTCTCTGTTCAGCTCTTCAATCTTCTCATTTCTTTCCATAATCTGTGCGTTTTGTGCTTTAATCAACGCGTTTTGTTCTTGAAGCATTACGTACTCGGGTGAACGGGTTTGTACCCCAGTATGCCTACCCGTAGACTGTACGCGGCTGAGGCTACCGAGTCCATAAAGACGGCCTCGTTCATCCGGAACAGATGACTACAAAATAACAAAAACATAATTTAAATAATAAATTTAATTATTTAATTAATTACAAAAATATGTTAAAAGAAAAAACTTTGAAAATTTTTTTTTACCTGAAGGAAGATCTCATTCTTCTGTGCTTGAGTCAGCTCAATAGGATGGGAGGTTCCATCAGATGTTTCTGTTGGATCGACCTCCACGATCGCCATCTTCTCTTGGATGTTTCGTTCGTATGCTTCATAGATTTGTTTTGCTTTCAAATCTACATACGAACCATCCCGTCTTGTGTGAGTCTTTATAAAGACCTCACCTATTGAGACTGGTCGTCCCAAATTATGTTCCTTCACAGATATTGAAATATTATTTAATTGCTACCAAAAATGTTAATTAAATAAAAAAAAATTTGACTTACCATTTCCTGCTGGACCTGAATATAGGATTTTTGGCCCGATAAATGTTTATGTGGGCCAAGACCGTCCCGAGTGGAGTTGTGGTTATGAGAGGATTTCGTACTCCTCTCGGTAGATGTTTCTGTTCCCCAATAGTCTGTCATAATTTTGTATGAACTTGATGAAATCCATCGGGGATGTTTTCCGGTTGTATGAACCGTGCTCACCATCCCTTTCATCCGCCTTACACAGACGGTCTCAAACTCTTTTCGTACCACCGGAATGATCAGAGGATCCCAGGTGTACGATTGCTTGAAATTAAATTAGAAAATATTAATATATATTATTTAAATATTATAAAATATGTACAATTTAAAAAACAAAACTTACCGAAAACTCTATGAAATATTTTTCCTGCCTCTCAGGAGGTACGACAGTCCAACTGTAAGACGGACCGTCAAATTTATTTTTCAAAATTTTTGCGATTTGACGAGTAATAGCCCCGTTATCGCGGTCAAACCTAATATTTCAATTATACAGAGAAATTTTAAATTTATATTTATATAATTACAATTATAATAAATATTTATTAAAAAAAATTATTATTTAGAAAACTTCTTACCACAATGTATTAGGAGCCGCTTCTGGAGACAGTACAGTCAAATACAGCTCGCGGCCCGGAGTTTGTAACAAACTATCAAGAGTGATAGTTTGTTCATCCGTTCCCGTTTCGTAGTCGGAAATTTGTTCCTCCTCATGTTCATCTGATTCCTGAAACCGTGGAGGTGTTTGGGTTTCAGGAACGGAGTGAGGGATAAAAGTATATTAGGGAGGGAGGCGATATGCCGTTCTATTAGCGGATGGTGAAGGGTTCGAGGAGGCCGAAGAGGTTCCTCGGCCAGAAGACGATCCGAAAGATCGTCTTTCACGACCTCTTAACGACCTACCACTACTTGCCATTTTTAGAGAGTGTTTTTAGAAAGTGTTTAGAAAGTGTTTAGAGAGATTTTGATTATGAAGTTTTGAGAGATTTGTGAAAAATGAGGGAAAACCTTCGTGTAGTTATAGTTTTTTTTGCGACCACGAACGTGGTCGCAAATCAGTGGCAAAAATGATGTAGTCGCAAATCAGTCGCAAATTTACGGCTAATTTGCGACTACCAATTAATTTGGTGGGAAACGAAAACGTTCAAACTCCCACCAAATTAATTGGTGGTCGCAAATCAGTCGCAAATTTGCGACTGATTTGCGACCACCTGATCATTTATCGAAACTGTAAATGTGGTCGCAAATCAGTCGCAAATTTGCGACTGATTTGCGACTGATTTGCGACCACCAATTAATTAGGTGGGAGTTTGAACGTTTTCGTTCTTTCAAACTCCCACAAAATTAATTGGTGGTCGCAAATCAGTCGCAAATTTGCGACTGATGTGCGACCACATTTACAGTTTTGATAAATGATGAGGTGGTCGCAAATCAGTCGCAAATTTGCGACTGATTTTACGACCGCTGTTTACAGTTTCGAATTTATTACACGTGGTCGCAAATCAGTAGCAAATTTGCGACTGATTTGCGACCACATTTAATTTTTGTGACTGAAATGCCACCACATTGCCAATGCAGTTGCAAAGTGGTAGCAAATCAGTCACAACTAATACCCTAAACCCTAAATTTTGAGATTTTGATGAATACATATAATTATATAAGATTGATTAATTGATCATAAGTTATAAAATTTTCAATTACTATTAAAACAATAACATTTTCCAAATTTTCAAATAACTTACCTAAAACACTTAACAAATTTACTTAACCTTATACTTCTTATATACATTCCAAATGTTATCTAAATATGAAATTATTAGAAATATGGTTTTCAATATATGTTAGCACTTCTAATGGTTAGTAGTCTTATAGAATAGAAATACAAGTTTTAAATGTGGAAAATACTTAGGGGAAATGTGAATTTACAATATGTGGTCGTAAATCAGTCGCAAAATTGCGACTGATTTGCGACTGCACATCGAATTTTTAGAATGTGGTCGTAAATCAGTCGCTAATTTGCGACTGATATGCGACTACATCAAATTTTTGTGACTGAAATACGGCCACATTGCCAATGCAGTTGCAAAGTGGTGGCAAATCAGTCACAAATAATACCCTAAACCCTAAATTTTGAGATTTTGAGGAATGCATATAATTATATAAGATTGATTAATTGATTATAACTTATAAAAATTTAAATTACTATGAAAACAATAACATTTCCCAAATTTTCAAATAACTTACCTAAAATCCTTAATAAATTTACTTAACCTTATACTTCTTATATACATTCCAAATGTTATCTAAATATGAAATCATTACAAATATTGTTTTCAATATATGTTATCACTTCTAATAGTTAGTAGTCTTATAGAATAGAAATACAAGTTTTAAATGTGGAAAATACTTAGGGGAAATGTAAATTTACCATCTGTGGTAGCAAATCAGTCGCAAATTTACGACTAATTTGCGACTGCACATCAAATTTGTAGAAGGTGGTCGCAAATCAGTTGCAAATTTGCACTGATTTGCGACCACAGCAAATTTTTATGACTGAAATGCGACCACATTGCCAATGCAGTTGCAAAGTGGTGGCAAATCAGTCATAAATTACCCTAAACCCTAAATTTTGAGATTTTGAGGAATACATATAATTATATAAGATTGATTAATTGATTATAAGTTATAAAAATTTCAATTACTATGAAAACAATAACATTTCCCAAATTTTCAAATAACTTACCTAAAATCCTTAACAAATTTACTTAACCTTATACTTCTTATATACATTCCAAATATTATCTAAATATGAAATCATTACAAATATTGTTTTCAATATATGTTATCACTTCTAATGGTTAGTAGTCTTATAGAATAGAAATACAAGTTTTAAATATAGAAAATACTTAGGGGAAATGTAAATTTACCATCTGTGGTCGCAAATCAGTCGCAAAATTACGACTGATTTGCGACCACAGCAAATTATTGTGACTGAAATGCGACCACATTGCCAAAGCAGTTGCAAAGTGGTGGCAAATCAGTCACAAATAATACCCTAAACCCTAAATTTTGAGATTTTGAGGAATGCATATAATTATATAAGATTGATTAATTGATTATAAATTATAAAAATTTCAATTACTATGAAAACAATAACGTTTCCCAAAATTTCAAATAACTTACTTAAAATCCTTAACAAATTTACTTAACCTTATACTTCTTATATACATTCCAAATGTTATCTAAATATGAAATCATTACAAATATAGTTTTCAATATATGTTATCACTTTTAATGGTTAGTAGTCTTATAGAATAGAAATACAAGTTTTAAATGTGGAAAATACTTAGGGGAAATGTGAATTTACCATATGTGGTCGCAAATCAGTCGCAAATTTGCGACTAATTTGCGACCACATTTAATTTTTGTAACTGAAATGCCACCACATTGCCAATGCAGTTGCAAAGTGGTGGCAAATCAGTCACAAATAATACCCTAAACCCTAAATTTTGAGATTTTGATGAATGCATAAATTATATAAGATTGATTAATTGATTATAAGTTATAAAAATTTCAATTACTATGAAGACAATAGCATTTCACAAATTTTCAAATAACTTACCTAAAATACTTAACAAATTTACTTAACCTTATACTTCTTATATACATTCCAAATGTTATCTAAATATGAAATCATTACAAATATGATTTTCAATATATGTTATCACTTCTAATGGTTAGTAGTCTTATAGAATAGAAGTACAAGTTTTAAATGTGGAAAATACTTAGGGGAAATGTGAATTTATCATATGTGGTCGCAAATCAGTCGCTTGTTTGCGACTGATGTGCGACTGCAAATAAATTTTTAGAATGTAGTCGCAAATCAGTCGCAAATTAGCGACTGATTTGCGACTACATTAAATTTTTGTGACTGAAATGCGACCACATTGCCAAAGCAGTTGCAAAGTGGTGGCAAATCAGTCTCAATTACTTAAAAAATTTATATTTATATGGATATTGGTAATACATTAAATTATATGAAAATCATATGTACAAAATACATAGCATAACTATATTTATTACATTTCTTCGTTCTCATCATCATCTGAAGATGAAATATTACATTGAAATTCATCTTCTAGTTCCGCATCTCCGACATCGAAATCAATTTTTTCAGTATGGTTAACTGTATCGACCAACCGATCTACTTCTATCTCTTGAACATGCATTACGTCTTCATCATTTTCTTGTTGCAAAAGGCCAATCTCGTCTTTCTTTTTGTATTTCCCCAAAATATTAGATCTTGGATTAACTTTCAAAACATTGAGCAATGTTTGTTTTGATGATGATTTCGTGTGTGGATAGGGAATATAACAAACTTGATCTCCTTAGTTAGTATTTCCAAATTAATAAATAAAATATAATATATGTTAAATAATTAATTAAACATACATAATCCCTAGCCCATATGTGGAACTCTTCCTTTCTTTTAGATGAAATATCATCTTCCAAAAGATATGGATACGTACATCGAATATGATCTTCAAACATGCTACAACAGTAAATATTGCAAATTATTATATATTTCTTAATACAATGAAATGAAATGTAATAAATGTAATTAATTGTTTTCATATACCTCTCTAGTGGCCAAAAATATTCACAATTCTGTAATACATATGCATGTGCATATTTATATTCTTTTTCGGAGAGCCATATTTCTTTACATTTACCACTTGAACGACCTATGTACGTAAATATATCCGGTACTCCGGGATCTGGATATACAGGCACGTCACCTTCATCGAATCTTGTAGACCTGTACATATATGGTTTATATATATATATCACCAGATGGGTTGAATCACCAGCCATAATGAATGATTACGAGACATCCCAAATGGGTTGAATCCATCAGTACATAAGCCAAGATAAACATTTCGAGATTCAGCAGCAAATCTAGGATGTAAATATTGAAAAATTTTCCACTCTACAGCATCAGATGGATGACTCATTTCTCCGTCTTCTGCTTCATGCTCTGCGTGCCACCTCATTGCCTCTGTGGTTTTCTTGCTTTGATACATTCTTTTAAGTCTATCACCTATAGGTAAATACCACATACGACTGAAAGGTATTCTCGTCCTGCCCTCGCTTGGCTTATACCGGGGGGAATCGCAAAATTTGCATTTTTCCCATTTCTCATCTTTTTTCCAAAATATCATACAATTTTTAACACACACGTCAATTGTATAAAACGGGAGGCCTAAATTTTGCATCAATTTTTCGGTTTCATAATATGAACTCGTCGCCTGATTCTCGTCAGGTAAATATTTTGTAAATAGCTCCGCCCAAGAATCCATATATTTTTCTGGTAAATTAAAATCAGATTTGATGTTCATGAACTGAGCAGCTAAAGATAATTGTGAGTGCCCTTCATGACAACCATCATACAATGGATTTTTTGCAGCTTCTAACATATTGTAAAACTTTTCTGCTTCTTCATTAGGCCGTTCTTCTTCATAATTATAATTATAATTTTCTTCGTTATGATTATAGTACTGATGATGATCATCAGTCGTTGTCTCACGAAATGCATCCGTCACCATTTCAACATATCTATTACCGGATATACCAACTGTTTCATCACTACTACAATCACGTCCCTGATTTCTTTGTACATCACCCCGACTAGTACTCGTCCCTAACTGAACATTCAGCTCTTTTCCATGTTTATACCAAATATAATAATTTGGCATAAACCCTCGACTATATAGATGACTCCATATTTTTCGTCCCGGAATAAATTTATCATTTTTGCAATTAATACAAGGACAGAAAAACTTACCTCCACTACTTTGAGCTATAGGTTGACTACTTGCAAAATTCATGAACTGCTCCATGCCTTGTGCAAATTCCGCCGAGATATTTCTTGTTTCATTATCGATTCTTCTGTACATCTAATCTCTCGAATTGTTATAATTTCCCCCACATGTTTTACAAAAATTTTTACTTTTGATTTCACAAATGAGAGAATGGGATGGTGCATATATATACAACATTTTGCGACTACTTTGCCCCTGATTTGCCACTACTTTGCGTCTACAGCTATGTAGTCGCTTAAATGTCGTTATACCTAACACGCACATGTTTTTTATGTTGGCACTTTGCCACCACTTTGTGACTACAGAGCCACTACATACCGTAGTTGCAAATTGGTCGCATTTTTAGCGACCAATAAGTGACTACCACCTGATTTTCCATATGTAGTCGCTAATCAGTCGTTATTTTGCGACTGATTAGCGACTACCATGGCCAGTCTCACGGTAGTCGCATGTCAGTTGCTAATTGGTTGTATATTGCGACTGATTTGCGACCACACTTATTCATCACAATTTTGCGACAATTTGCGAATACGGCGCCATGGTCGCAAATTGGTCGCTAAACCGTGACAAATGTGGTCGCAAAAATTGCGACCACGTATGTAGTCGCAAATTACAGTCGCAAATAGGCAGTTTTCTTGTAGTGGCTGATTTGTAGAACAGTTTTGGTGGGAGGCGGATCTGAATCGTGTTCGTCATACGGGTCATCGGAATCATCCGATGGTGGGACTAGAGGAGGAACTTCTCCATTAACACACTCCGAGGCTTCGTGGTTGAGAAATCCACAATTGGTACAAAAGTTTTGGAGTTTTTCATAGCGAAACTGTCAGATCACCTCTTCATCACCAAATTTAAAGATACGTTGAAATAATAATGGTGAATCGATATTAAACAGAACACGAACCCTCACGAATTCAACCCGATGTGCCGTTTCCGTATTGAAATCGGACTCAATAATCAACCCGAGATTTCCCGCCACACACAACACCATTTGGTAGGTAAGGAATTGGAGGGAGATACCTCGGATTTGTACTCAAAAGGGTATGTTTTTCATGTCTGAATCCGAGATCGACGGTGACCACTTCTGCAATATCACCATCCATTCGTTAAAACTCCATGGGATTCGCTGGAGGACATTTATGAGGGTTTCCTCGGTTTGGAAGAGGAATTGGACTTGGTTATCATGAATGATTCTTGAGATTACGGATTCCCCTACACTCCAAAGGCGTGGAAGTGTAGTCATGAGCGCACGGAGATTCTGCCGGCGAGGATTTACCGGTTTCCCGATGAGAGAGAACCGGATTTCATTCACGGCTTGAGTCACTACCTCGGATGGCAAGGAGTGAACAGGTTCAGAAATTCCAAGGTTAATGTCTTGCATGCGTTTAGATAGAGAGTCAGACATGATCGATTGAAGGAAGAAAAATACGAGAACGGAAAGGGAATCGAGAAAGTGAATTGTGGAGAAAGGGAATTTGATGAAATCTGTGAAGTTAAATACGAAAAGTAGGAAGGAAACCGTCGATAATCGACGGATAGCACTCTTCGAAAAGAAGAGAAGTGAACATCGACAGCAGAGAAGATATGATAACTGCCGCCGAAGACGAAACCGAAGAAATCGCACAGAAAATCGCATGAGAGACAGGATTTTTGTTTTGCTTCAACATATTTTAGTTTAAAAATAAATGAAAAAATAGTTCCTTCATCGGACATATACTTTAAGTCTCCACAACTAAAATTCTATAACTATTTTCATACATATACATATTTAATATTTTAATGTCTATTTTTACACGGATTTAAAAAAAGTAATACGATAAAATAATATTTTTAAAAAATTTTATTTTAAATTTACCAATCTAAATTTAAAATTTCTAAAATATCATAAATAATTTTTAAAAATACATATTTACCATAAATAAATTATAAATATAATTAAAATATTATATTTAGTTTCTTTTTTCAATTTAAAATTTAATTTTTTATAAAAAAGAAAAATTAAAGTATTTTAACATTAAATTTATGTTATTTTTTAAAATTTAAATTAAAAATGTTGTATTTGGAATTTTTTTAAAAAAATACTATTTTTCTTAATTTCTCTTTAAAAAATTTGGTTATTATTTACAAACTAAACATAAAACTGACCAAATCCGATCTTAAATCAAACTAAAACTAGAATTTCATCCACACTCGATCTAAAAATCCGAAATGTAAACTATCCGAGATCTTATTTGGCCTTTTTTCGTTTTTTTCATCCAAGTTTTTTCTAATAAAATAACAAAGATATATCTATATCTAATATATTAATTTAGAAATATTTTAATAAAAAATATATTTTCAAATATAATTTATAATTTTATGACGTATCAAAATATAAAAATATTTTAAATCAAATATTATATAAAACATAATTTATTAGAGTATTTATAAATCAAAATATTGGTCATTGGTATTATTTTGAGTTAATAAGTGAGATAGACTAACTAGTGAAATGATCACAAGATTCAAAAAATTTGAATCACTGTAGCGTGAGATCGACGAATTACCAAAACACTCCTCGGTAACCGCCAACTCACCTCGATAATAACTGACTCAAATAGTGTAAGTTTGACAAAGTAGGGTACTGTTTCGTAGACGAAATCTGAAAAGATATCGCATACGCAGAAGCATTAAATGAAAGATTTCGAATAGATTTGGTAAATATGTATTATATGTGTATATATATATGTTATACCCGATGTTAACCGAGTATATAAAACTTTATCAACAAAAAATTATCGCCATTGATATCTGAAGTGAGAGAAGAGTAACTTTTTCTGGGTTAAACAGTAACGACGATAACAACCTCTACAATACATTCTAAATCGGTAGGTGTTTTGTCGAAATAAAAACCAAATCTTGCATGTAAAATTTATTAAGTTTTAAAGTTTATAAAAGATTTTTTGTGGTTCACACAAATATTGACATTTAAAATGGAGGCATATATTGCCTGTGCAAGATGTCAAAAATATTTTTGGCATGTAATTTTTTATTTTTTATTTAAAGCTTCATATACATATTGAAAGACAATTTTTTGGAGGTCTTTGCATAGCAATGTTGTTGGTGTTCACCACTGTGTTTAACGGTTAATAATTTTTATATCGGTAAAATAATAAAAAAATTATGTGAAAATGAGATTTAGAGATGGTGTGAATTGTGAATCTCGTAAGCGGTGTTTGGGAGAAAGGTAAGGTGGCGGTTAGGTTTTTAGGAGTGAAACAGGAGTCATAAACTACGGTTTAAAGCTCCAAGAAAATAAAACATACTCATCCCTCGTGGTGTTGGTCAGAAGCCGTTATAAACTAGACAGCCATACATTATTAGTTTTAACATACAAATCTCCAAAGAGGTTGGTGGTGTCTAATGGTGTCCATCGTCCTCCAGCTGACATATCAACCGATGATGATGTGAAATATTTATGTCGGAGCGAATTCAGGCTGAAGAATTGACTTTTTGCATTACAGTGGGGAGAGGTACAAGTTTTACAAAAAGGGTAATTTCACCGGTGGCATGAATTCAAGTGTGAATTCAACCGCAATACATCGATTACAAAAGTCTTTGGATAATCAAACAATAGATTACCGGGGTAATATTTCTGTTAGTAGCTACACTAATTAATATCAAGTACTTTAATGATTTCTGCAATAGTTTGGTTTGCATTTATATTCGTTGGTAGGTGGTGTTATAAATGCTAGCCAAAAAAATTTTGAAGAAATATATACACCCGAGGAAATGATTAACTTAAACAAAGTCCACCTTCTGTTAAGTGGAAAATTTTCTACGAACGATATCATAAATTCCATAATAGATACACAATCGTCGTCTACTTCTTCCAGTGAGTTATGCACCATGGATGATATAGCCACATGTAATAATGATGAAATCATTCGTTTGGATGAAGATGAAAACAACATATCACATGGAATGGAAATAGGAGATGCAAGCCATGACGATCAAGAGGACATCACACCAAATTTGCATACAGTCGGTAATTCCCACATATTCACTTTTACATCAGGTGAAAATATCAGCTACATAAACTACTTTTGATTCAATTGGAAACATATTTACATTGTCACAAAATTTAGTGCTATCGGTAACTATTCAAACACAAAAGCACAAGCGATAATTCCAGCAACTACAATCGATAAAGGGAAAAGAAAGGTGTTTGATGAGTACTTCAATTTGGAAATAAGACAATCAAGTGGGCAGAAAAATTTCTCGGTTGAAAACACAGGACCGTTGGATGATTTCGCTTCGGAAGGTATCTGCAAGAAAATGAGTTATTATCCATAAAATAATGCTGTCATCCATTTAATAATATCGTTCAATCAAATGATTAACAGATAAGATTCTGCTTATTCTGTTATAAATATATGTATTTCTCAGAATCGTATTTGGTATTCAAACGAGTTTCGAATATAATATGACTTAGCGGTATAATTATTGTTAGTAGGTAATAAATATTTTTGGTATAATAATTTTGCATATCGGCAAAGGTTATTTAGTTTGTTTTTATCAACCAGATTTATTAACGGGTAATGATTTCAATATCGTGTTTATGTGATTGTTTTCAGAACAGTGGGAGTGATGTCTATGTTGGGATGATATTCAACGACTAAGATGCCTTCAAACTGCATATGACTTTGTATGCGTTAAAACGAAAATTTCATTACCGTACGACACAATATAACCCACAGAGGGTAACCCTGAAATGTAACAGACGTGGATGTCCATGGCACGTCTATACTGTAAAAGTAGCGGGTTGTGGTTGGTTCCATGTTAGGAAAGCAAAACTTGATCACTTGTGTATGGTGGATGATTGAGGGGGATTCCAACGATTAGCAACATCATCAGTAATTGGTAGAATGATGAGAACAAGGTTTAATGAACGAGGGGCAGAACCATGACGAAACGAGGTTCAGGAGATGATGTGTAACGAAAATGAGGTGTAATTATGATACTGAAAAGAATGGAGGTCTAGGGAAATTGCATCTGAATTTTCTAAAGGATCCAACATAAACTCATATCTCTTAGTACCATCTTACCTTCAAGAGTTGGTGAATGCAAATGCAGGTTCTATTGTCGGTTTAGAGACATCATATGATGAGGGAGTTGGCCAGTGGTTTAAGTATATTTTCTTACCATTCGGGGCCAGTGTGGCAGGCTATGCGTACATGCGAAAAGTAATAATAATTGATAGAACCCATCTAAAGGGTAAGTATGTTGGTTGTTTACTCACCACAAGTGCACAAGATGGCAATTACCAAATCTTTCCAATCGCTTTCGGAATTATCGACGGAGAAGACAATCGTGGGAGTGATTTTTTCAGAAATTGTTGTTAATGGCCATAGATGTAGAGGACACAATATTTGTGTCAGATCGGCACAACTCAATATACTCTGGATTGTATAAGATAATAATTTTAATATAATAATTTATATTTGTAATAGCCAGGATTACAAGAAAACTTAATCTGGTTTTTGCTACGACATTATGTTGCTTGAAATATATTTATGTATATGAAATATGTGCAAAATTAATAGTACTATACCGATAATACATATGTGTTATGCTATTTCGAATTAATTACTACGATGTCCACACTGCATAGGCTAATGATCTTCCTTGATAATTGTACATGTATATCAAAAAACCAAGCATTGCACTTGTGTTTTGCATCTGCAACGCAACATACATACAATATTTAAAAAAAAATACTTAGGGTACCTTGTATCCAGGGCAGCAAGGGCGTATAGCTTTCCGGAATTTTACTCGCATCTCAATGACATAAAGGAAATTGATATTGGGAAAGGTCTCATTTCAAGGGACTACGATATAATATAATGACAAGCAACGTGGCAGAATCTTTGAATGCCGTTTTGAGTGAAGTTCGTGGTTTCTCGATAATACCTCTGATCGAGTATATAAGGTTAATATTTACAGGTTGGTTCAGTAAGAGACAAGATAGGTCAACATCCATTACCAGTCCATTTACCCCAAAAGTTGAAGAAATAATTGGAAAAAGTTTCGAGGTTTCAACGGGTTTAATTTAAAATACATCGTACCAATAAAAATAAGTTCGAGATATGTACCAAACTTGGGAGTTCATACCACGTGGATCTTTTGAAAAAAAACTTATTCTTGCTGTGAGTTTCAGATTATTAGGATTCTTTTTCCTCACACAGTTGCTGCTACTGTACATATAAATTTAAAGGTTGATACATTTGCGTGCACTGAGTTCACATCTGGTTTTTGGAAGATGGCTTATAGCAAAAATGTATATCCGGTACCTAGGTTGATTAACACACCTAGGGTGTACGACCCACTAATGGAGATAAATTTGCTTCCCCCCGTAACAAGGCAACCACCTGGAGTACCACGCAAACAAATGATCTTCTCGCGTGGAAAATTTAGTGTGAGTTTTATTCGTTACAACTTTTATTTACAACTAAGTTTGTACTTATCAGCTATTGATATGATTGCGTAGTTATCATAACTGTTGTATGAAATTTTAAATTGTGAATTTCAAGGAGGAGTTAAAAGACGACTAACGGTATGTGGTAGGTGCGGGGGATTTGGTTATAACTATGCCACTTGTAAAATGCGATATGAAGTGCCTAATTGATTGGAAGAACAGATCTTTTTGAAATGGATGTTAATGCGTTATTTTGCAGTTGTTTTATATTAACGTAAAACGAAACATGTTAATCGTAATGTATTTTGTAATGTTTTGGACAAATAAATAATTATGGCTCTTCTATATCGAATTTGAAATGAGTTTTGCATCAATCTGAAAATTTCCAAGCGTAAATAAATTGGTTTTCCTAAATTTTTGATTGGAACAACAAAAAATTGCAAATGTTAGGAAAATAATCGACGTAATAACCACTCAACCATACTGTGCCAAAAATATTTGCAGACATAAAATAGATCAAATAGAAAAATATGAAAAATATTAAACAACATGTCTGATGCTAACAGTTAGTACATAACATACGCAAATAATTATATAAGTAGCAAATATACAAAATGTGAATAAAATCCAATTAGTTTTACACGCAAAGTGGTACAAACAAAATAGGGAGTCGAGAAATGTTAAATAAGAGATAAGATGAAAGCTCATGGAATGTCAGTGGTATCCACAAATTCCTCGAAAAACATAAAAACAATCTTTTGAAATTCGAAAGTTATGGAATCGGATTTGATGTTCTTACATCCATCAAATCCACTTATTGGATGAGCCTACATTAAAAGCAAAGACGTGACTGCTGAATCAACATATATACCATTCAGTGGTATGACTCTATGCCTCACAATAAAATATGTCTTAGTCTGAAACAACATGTTTTTGTAAGTAGTCTTCTTCAACAAGTATGGAATCATGTGAGCTATCGGGCTAAGATCATTTTTAACCGAACTATCCAAACGGAAAGAGATATTGCAGTCAAGTACGTCACTACAAGAAAACTGCCAAAATGCCACTACATTTTGCGACCACATTTGGCACGATTTTGCGACCAATTTGCGACTACGGAGATGTAGTCGCAAAGTGGTCGCAAAAGTGTGACTAAAAGATGTAGTCGCATATTGGTCGCAATACGCAACCATGTAGAGACAGAATTGCGACTGTTTTGCGACTAGGCTATGTAGTCGCTAATCAGTCGCAAAATAGCGACTTATTAGCGAGTACATATGGAAAAACCACATGTTAGTCGCATATTGGTCGCTAAAAATGCGACCAATTTGCAACTACGTTTGGAGTGGCTCTTCAGTCACAAAGTGATGGCAAAGTGCCAACATAAAAAATATGTGCGTATTATGTATAACAACATTTAAGCGACTACATTGTTGTAGTCGCAAAGTAGTGGCAAAGTAGTGGAAAAGTAGTGGAAAAGTAGTGACAAAATATTGTATATATATGCCCCATTACATTCTTTCATTTGTAGAATTGAAGAAAAAAAAAACTTCAAACATGTGGGAAAATTATAATAATTCGAGAGATTGGATGTACAAAAGGATTGATAATCAAACAAGAAATATATCGGCGGAATTTGCACAGAGTATGGAGCAGTTCATGAATTTTACAAGTAGTCAACCAATAGTTTAAAGTAGCGAAGGTAAGTTTTTCTGTATTTGTATTAATTGCCAAACGATAAATTTATTATGGGATGGAAAATATGGAGTTATCTATATAGTCGAAGATTTATGCCAAATTATTATATTTGGTATAATCATGGAGAAGAGTTGAATGTTCAGTTACGGACGAGTAGTCGGGGTGATATCCAAAGAAATCAGGGAGGTACGTGTGGTAATACTAGTGATGAAACAGTTGGTACATCCGGTAATAGATATGTTGAAATGGTGACGGATGCATTTCGTGAGACAACGACTGATGATCAGTACTATAATCAGAACAAAGAAGAATATAATAATGAAGAAGAACGGCCTAATGAAGAAGCACAAAATTTTTACAACATGTTAGAAGCTGCGAAAAATCCATTGTATGATGGTTGTCATGAAGGGCACTCATAGTTATCTTTAGTTGCTCGGTTCATGAACAGAAAGTCTGATTTTAATCTATTAGAAAAATGTATGGATTCTTGGGCGGAGCTGTTTACAGAATATTTGCCCAAGGAGAATCAGGCAACTGGTTCATATTATGAAAACCAAAAGTTGATGCAAAATTTAGGCCCCCGTTTTATACAATTGACGTGGGTGTTCACAATTGTATGATCTTATAGAAAAAGATGAGAAATGGGAAAAATGCAAATTTTGCGATTCCCCCCGATATAAGCTAAGCGAGGGCAGGACGAGAATACCTTTTATTCGTATGTGGTATTTACCTATAGGCGATAGAATTAAAAGAATGTATCAAAGCGAGAAAACCGTAGAGGCAATGTGATGGCACGCATAGTATGAAGCAGAAGACAGAGAAATGAGTCATACATCTGATGTTGTACAGTGGAGAAATTTTCAATATCTACATCATATATTTGCTGCTGAATCTCGAAACGTTTATCTTAGCTTATGTACTGATGAGTGCAATCTATTTGGGATGTCTCGTAATCATTCATTATGGCTAGTGATTATCACTCCATATAACTTGCCACCGGACATGTGTATGAAGAAAGAGTATTGTTTTTAACAATTCTGAAATCGGGGCCAAATCATCTGCATGATAGTTTGTATATATTCCTCCGACCTTTGATTGATGAGTTGAAAGAATTGTGGTCTACGGGAGTTGATTCATACGATGTATCGTTGAATCAAAATTTCAATCTAAATGTCGTGTTACTATAGAGGATAAACGATTTTCCCGCTTATGGAATGTTGTCAGGATGGACAACGCATGATAGACTGGCTTATCCAATTTGTATGGATGATACAAATGCATTTCAATTACCAAATGGGAGAAAGACGTGTTGGTTTGATTGTCGCAGAAGGTTTCTTCTTAAGGATCACCCGTTACGGAAAAATAAAACAATTTTTTTAAAGAGGAAGCACGCTTTGAATGACCTCCACAATCATTGACAGGCGAACAAGTTTTATACGAGCGAATAAAAACTGTCAATGCTCTAAAAACATCTGATTGTGGAGGAAACGGTCATAAAAGTAAAGAACAAGGTTACGGCAGCTGGCATAATTGGCATAAATAAAACATATTTTGAGAGTTGTCGTACTGGACGGATCTTAACCTTCGACATAATCTTGATGTGATACATATAGAGAAGAATTGTTTCGATAACATCATTAATAGTGTTATGAATGTGAAAGTGAAATCAAAAGATACAGTTAAGTCAAGGTTGGATATTGCGAAGCTTTGCTCTCGAAAAGAGTTGCACATGCATGGTCGGGGTAATGCTCCATTCCCTATATTTCGATTGACACCAAAAGCGAAAGAACGGTTATTGGAATGTATCAAAAATGATGTCAAATTTCTGGATGGCTACGCGGTAGATTAAGTAAATTGTGTGGATATGGATGGACTGAAGTTCTCTGGCATGAAAAGCCATAATTGCCATGTTTTTATGGATAGGTTTCTATTTTTTATATTTGTAGAACTTTTACCACAGAACGTTCATCAAGCATTATCAGGTATATATACTAATAAATATATTTTATATTTGAAGTACATAAATTAATAATAATTGCATGTAGTAATTAATTGTAGATGGTAATATATATAGGTTTTATAGGATTTTTCCGTGATATATGCTCCAGATCATTACAACAAAGCCGTGTCCGAATTTTGAAGGAAAACATAGTCATAATTTTGAGCAAGTTGGAAAAGATCTTTCCGCCTTTATTTTTCGACGTCATGGAGCATCTTGCTGTACATCTATTATACGAAGCTGAATAGGGTGTACCTGTGCAATATAGGTGAATGTATCCATTTGAAAAGTTTTTTAAAAAACTGAAAAGCAAAGCGAAGAACAAACGATATGATGCAGGGTCGATTGTTGAATCATATGTGAATGATGAGATATCTTACTTCTAGGAACATTACTTTGCTGCCCACATACGCACGAAAAACAGTTACCATAAATTAATTCTTATGTTTATTAATTAATTATTTTATTACGAATGGCAAATTTTCGTTCTGATATATCGTATAATATATATATATACAAGTTTAAAAGATTCGATGAAGGTGATGTTCCTGTATATCCGGATCCTGCAGTACCAGATATATTTATGCACATGGGTCGTCTAATTAGTAAATGTAAAGAAATATGGCTCTCCGAAAAAGGATACAAATATGTACATGCATATGTTTTACGGAATTGTGAATATTTTCGGCCACTAGAGAGGTATATGAAAACAATTGCATTTATGACATTTCAATTTCATTATATCAAGCAATATATATTACTTTTTCATATTTACTTTTGTAGCATGTTTGAAGATCAAATTCGATGTACGTATCCATATCTTTCGAAAGATGATATTTCATCGAAAAAAAACAAGAGTTCCACATATGGGTTCGAGATTATATATGTTTAATTATTTGACATGTATATTATATTAAATTTATTAATTTTGAAATACTAACTTTATATATATATATATATATATATATATATATATATGATCATAGTTTAATATATGCACTTCCACATATTGACGCGTCTTTCCTATATAGGCTCAAGAATTAGTTCAAGTGCCGATGAATAAAACGTTAACTTGGCCGATTTATTTTACAAGAGGTTATATGTTCCACACGAAGAAACATGGACATATGAGAAATACATGTAACTACGACATTTGTGTGAAAGGAGACAATTACTCAGATGCATCTCATGAAGCTGATATCTACGGGATTTTAACAGATATCATTCAACTTTAGTATGTCGGCCTCCTAAATTTGAAAATCATGCTTTTTAAATGTGAATGGTACGATTCTACGCTTTCGAAAGGTACTCGGAAGTAAAAAAATGGCATCGTTGATGTCTTATCATAGGGGAAATACTATAAATACGAACCATTTATTTTAGGTAGGTACGTAAATAATTAACTATATAATTAGTTCCGTTAAAAATATATAACTAATTTATATTTCATTAATTATGATGTATCAGCCTTTCAAGCAGATCAAGTTTGTTATATTTCCTATCCGCATACCAAATCATCATCAAAACAAATATGGCTCAGTGTTATGAAAGTTAATCCTAGATCTAACATTTTGGAAAAATACAAAAACAAAGATGAGATTAGCCTGTTGCAACAAAAAAATGATGAAGAGGTAATGGTTGTTCAACAGATAAAAGTAGATCGTTTGGTCGATAGAGTTAATCATAAGAAAGAAATTGATTTTGATGTCGGAGATGCCGAACTAGAAGATGAATTTCAATGTAATATTTCATCTTCAGATGATGACGAGTACGAAGAAATGTAATAAATATATTTATCGTTTTATGTATTTTTTACATTTGATTCTTATATAATTCAATTTATTCACAAAAACCATATAATTAAAGTCTTATGACACTAATTATGACTGATTTGTCACCATTTTCTCACTGTATTGAGAATGTGGTGGCAATTCAGTCACAATTATTACTTGTGGTCGCAAATAAATTGTAAATTTGCCACTGATTTGCGACCAAAAAATCAAAATTTGATATGCAGTCACAAATCAGTCGCAAAATATCGAGTGATTTGCGACCATATAGGGTAAATTCACATTTTTCTAAGTATTTTCTATATTTACAACTTATATTTGCAATTTTATATAATTAATAACCATTATAAGTGATCACATATATACAAAAGCATATTTGTATTCATTTAAATTTTAAAATAACATTTGGAATGTATATAAGAGTTATAAGTTTAATGAAACGTGTTGAGTGTTTTAGTTAAATGATTTGAAAATTTGATAAATGTTGTTATTTTCTTAGTAATTGAAATTTGTACAACTTATAATCAAGTAATCAATCTTATATAATTCAATTTATTCACCAAAATCAATAAATTTAGGTTTTAGAGTATTAATTGTGAGTGATTTGCTACCACTTTGCCACTGCATTCAGAATGTGGCGGCAATTCAGTCACAATTATTACTTGTAGTCGCAAATCAATGGCAAATTTACCAGTCATTTGCGACTATGGTTAAACTATTCGAATTAACCGTGGTCGCAAATCAGTGGCAAATTGACATGTGGTCGCAAATCAGTGGCAAATTTGCCATTGATTTGCGACCACAAGTTCTTTTTCGAATAAATTAAATTATGGTCACAAATCAGCTATAAATTTTGCCACTGATTTGCGACCACATGTTAATTTATTCAAATAATTTAACCGTGGTCGCAAATTAGTTGCAAATTTGCGACTAATTTGCGACAACCATGAATTTGGTGGGAGTTGAAAATCCAAAAACTTTTATGCGACTGATTTACGACCACCAATTAATTTGATGGGAGTTTGAACGCTTTCGATTTCCAGCAAACTAATTGGTGGTCACAAATCAGTGGCAAATTTTCCACTGATTTGCGATCACGTCATTAATTTCAAAATTTGCCATTGATTTGCGATCACATACGTGATCGCAAAACAATTCTATAAATAAATGATGGTTTTTTCTCATTTTTCACACGTCAAACATTTTTAATTTCTAAAACCTCTCTAAACACTTATAAAACCTCTCACAATCCAAAAAACACAAACACACACAAATGGCAAATAGCGGTAAGTCGATGAGAGGGCATGTAAGACGATCTATCCTAACGTTTTCCGACCGTACTAACTCTTTGGCCTTCTCGAATCCCTCACTTGCTGCTAATAAAGCGGCATCCCGCCTCCCTCCACAATATATGTTACCCCTCATTCCGTTCCTGAAACCAACCTGCCCCATGGTTTCAGGAATCGGACGAAAATGAGGAAGATATTCCCGAATGCGAAACGGGAACGGAGAAACAAAATATCACTTTTGATAGTTTGTTACAAATTCCGGGGCACGACCAATATCTGACAGTTTTGTGTTTAGTGTCGGCACCAAATATAATTTGGTAATTAAATCTTTTTTCTTTTTAATTTATTATTTATAAATAATTATTTAAAATTTATTAATATTAATATGAAATTTAAATTTTTTATATAATAAAAATATTAGGTTTGACCGCGATAAAAGAACTATTACCCGTCAAATTTCAAAAAATTTAAAAAATAAATTTGACGGCCCCTATTACAGTTGGACGGTCATACCTACTGAAAGATATGAAAAATATTTCATCGAGTTTGCGGTAAGTAATTTTTTTTTAATTTTTAATTTTCTAAATTTTAATTATTTTATAAAATTTAAAATTTACTTATTAATATTGTATTATTTAATTCAAAGCAATCGTACAAATGATATCCTATAGTCATCTCGGTGGTAACAAAGGAGTTTGATACCGTTTGCGTAAAACGGATGAAAGCGATGGTGAACACGGTTCATACAATCGGAAAACGTCCCCAGTGAATTTTCCCGAGTCTATTCAAAATTATGACAAACTATTGCAGAACAAAAACGTCTAACGAGAGAAATAGCAAATCATCTAATAACCGCAACTCTTCTCGGGACAGTCTTGGTCCGCATAAACATTCGTCGGGCAAAAATCCTACATCCAGATCTAGCAGAAAGTGGTAAGTAATTTTAAATATTTAAATTAATTAAAAATTTTATTAATATTTAATTAAATTTTATTTTAATATATGTTTAGGAAAATAATTTGGTACGATTTGTATTAATATGTGAGATTTTTATAAAAAGTCAAATTAGAACGGATGGTTCCTATATAGATTTGAAACCAAAACAAATATGTGAAACATACGAACGTAACATATAACAGAAGATGGCGAATGAGTAAGGTAGAAGACATCCGAAATAACATTCATAAAAGGCAACCGCCCCATTTGATTGTACAGATAATAGAATTTTATTTTTTTAATTATTTGGGTATAGTTAATTCGTTAAACGTGTTTAATTAGCCTAACTATAGAATTTGAGACGAATGATTCCCATAAAGGTTTGATCGAGGTGGCGAAGACTTATTATGCCATAGTTTTAACAGTTTGTGACTGTACGTAGTAAATTAACACATGCAAAACCTAAGGTTGATACGATAATAGTCATAATAAAAAAATCGTCTAGAAAAGATGTTTTTCCACCGCACGACATATTTAAAATGTTTGAGATATATAATATTATATTTGTGTCCAGTGTATGTTTTAAAAAAATGATCAATTCAAATGATAGTTAAATGAATGTGAAGAAGTGAGCAATTCAAATGATATTTAAATGAATGTGAAGAAGTGATCAATTCAAATGATATTTAAATGAATGTGAAGAAGTGATGTGACATCTGTATGATGAAATTACGTGAGTTTGAATGTCGGTAATAACAAATCAATGACATCGGAAATTCCATCAAAATAAAACTTTAATCGCTAATGAATAAGGTAGAAGATTATGAAAAACAACTGTGTTTTATCAATTTAATCGACCAAAACGAAACGTCGTTTTATTGCATCTGCATTGCTACGTTAGTCATCTTGTCCATGTTTTGCGCTACGTTATCCTGTATAAACGAAAATCGTACTCTGTTAATGAAAATATAGAAAAATATACGATTTGTTTAGGTTAGATTTAAAATTTGAATTATTAAAGGTTAAATATTAAAATTTTTATTTTTATCTCATAATTATATAAAAACGTACGATCGAAATTGTTCACATTGAAATTGATCGTTTTTCCACAAGAAAATGAGAAGATATTGTGGATCTAAATCTAGTTCACGTGTAAACTATAAACTAAGTAAAAAAAATATAATTTGGACCAGAGAAGAATTTATTCGATAACATCATTAATAATATTATGTGTGAAAATGAAATCAAAAGATACAGTTAAGTAAAGGTTGGATATTGCGAAGTTTTGCTCTCGAAAAGAGTTGTACGTGAATAGTCGGGGTAATGCTTCATTCCCTATATTTCGATTGACACAAAAAGCGAAAGAACGATTATTGCAATGTATCAAAAATTATGTCAATTTTCGGACGGTTATGTGGTAGATTTAGCAAATTGTGTGGATATGGATGAACTAAAGTTCTCGTACATGAAAAGCCATGATTGCTATGTTTTTATGGAAAAGTTTTTCTTTTTTATATTTGCATAACTTTTACCACTATTTCAAATAGTGGTAAGTAATTTCAAAATATTTAAATTTAATTAAAATTTTTATTACTATTTAATTAAAATTTATTTCAATATATGTTTAGAAAAATAATTTGGGACGAGCTGTCTCAATATGTGAGTTTTTATGAAGACTCACAATAGACATGATGGTTCGTATGTAGATTTGAAAGCAAAACAAATATGTGAACCATACGAACATAACATCCAAGAGAACATGGCGATCGTGGAGGTCGATCCAACAGAAACGTCTAACGGTACTTACCGTCCAATTGAGCTGACTCCAAAAGAAAAGAATGGGATCTTCATTCAGGTAAAAAAAAATTTATTTTATTTTTTTATTTACAGTAAATTATTTATATTTATTCTATTTATTTGATTTAATATTTTATTTTTATTTTAATTATTTTATACTCTTCCGTTGCGGATGACCGAGGCCGTCTTTACGAACTCGGTAGCCTAAACCTCGTCCACGGGTTGGGTAGGCGTAGTGGGTTGAAATCCACTACCACCGACTACGTTATGCTTCAATACCAACTTCTAGCCGCGCAACACAAAATCGAAAAACAAAACGCAATCAACATTCGTAATGAAGAACAAAATGCGCTTATTGTACAACAAAACAAGCAGATTTTGGACGCAAATTGGAAGATGCAAGAAGAGCATAAAGAAAACCAAAATAAGATTTGCAACTTGGAGATGTTACTCGGGTATTTTCAACGGAGGGATCGCGCATTCGCCTGCTTTATACGGGATAACGATTGTCCAGGTGAACCATCGACAGCTACGACCATATTCTCGCGTTCGGATTTTCAATTCCCACCACCGGAGAATTAGTTTTATTGTTTTTTATTTGTAAATTGAATTTTAATTAATAAAAGTTATATTTTTAATTTTTAATTTCTTTTTATCTAATAAAATAATTAATTGATAATTTAATTATTATTTAAATAATATTACAGATTACAAAATAATTAATTTAAACAAAATATTTTATATTTAATATTAAATATTATATTTATTATTAATTAATAAATAATATTAATAATAATTAATGTTTTTCAAAAACAATAATTAATTAAAATATTTTAAAATTAAAATTAAAAATTATTATTTTTAATAATAATTTTTAATTTTAATTTTAAAATATTTTAATT
The DNA here is from genome assembly GCA_018901945.1 of Pugionium dolabratum. NCBI lineage: Eukaryota > Viridiplantae > Streptophyta > Magnoliopsida > Brassicales > Brassicaceae > Pugionium > Pugionium dolabratum. The sequence continues at coordinate 37,002 of JAEVFF010000190.1, forward strand.
AATTATTTTTTAGTCTAACTATCTCGTAGTCGCAAATCAGTCACCGAAAGATTTGCGATCTCATGAACCTCTGTAGTCGCAAATCAGTCACAAAATTTTGTGACTGATTTGTGACTATGGGTTTTGCAACCACATCGCAGTGGTAAAGTAGTAGCAAAATTTGTTGCTGAATAGCAGTCATAAAGCAGTTGCAAAATAGTTGCAAATGTAGTCACCAATGATTGGTCGCAAATCAGTTGCAAATTGAACCATTATTACCGTGGTCGCAAATCAGTCGTAAAATTATAACTGATTTGCGACTACTTATATTTGCGACTAAGAATTTGCGACTACACTACGTGGTTGCAAAGTAGTCGCAAATTCCATTTTTGCGACTATTTTACGACCACGTGCGTGGTCGCAAATTCGTTGTTTTCTTGTAGTGCATACACAATGTTCACAGATGAGTCAACACACACACCAAACCAATGTTTTTTGTCCAGGTTGAAGGGAAAATATAGCTGGAGGGAGCCTTTATATTGATCTCCAACCTGAAATAGACGAAAATATCATCATCAAACATGAAACGGGCATTGTCTTTAGCTGCAACCCTCATGAATTTTGAATGGTGTTTCATGAGAAGCGATACAAAGGTGGTATCCAATAATAACACAGTTTGCCCTGGACTTTATTCTCTATTGTACATTAGTTGGGTCAAATGCATTAAAACGTCAAACATCTGAATAAATTACAACAAATGTGTTAGATGAAAACTAGCTACCAGAAAAATTGAATCCCCACATTGTAATAATACTTACTTTTGGAAACATTAGTTTCATTCTTTCAGCTATGTCGGCTACGTCTCTGTTATTAACGGTGATGCATTTAGGTAAATATATTGTGCTACAAAACAAGAGAAATGGTTACGACTTTTTAGTTCTTAATAGAATGAATATTAACAGCAATATCAAAATATCACAATTAAAAAACATATAAACTGATTGCATAAATTGTAAGTTAAGTTAAAGAATATTAGATAAACTTATAGTTTCTTATTGAGTAAATTGTGTAACTTGACAAATTTGAATACATAATCAAGATCAGTATCATATCCATAGAGAATCGGTTGTGGATCTTGAAGCACTACGATCAACTGTTTATCACATTCGAAATCATTGAGTACATTCGGAGCTGTCATCTGCCTTTTGCTCTTCCGAATCTCCTGATACTCATCGTTTCCAGTAGCATCTTCATTATCATCTTTGTTATCATCAAAGACATCAATAGTAGATGTTTCAGGTTGTTCTTCCATAGTACCACTACCAACAATTTTATTAACGTTGTCCTGCGAAACACCAAGCGAGAACGATGGTATGGAAGATAGAAAAATCGAATCATTGATCTCGATGGGTTCAGACCGCTGTTTGACATTAGTGATTACAACTACAACTATGAGTTACATATCCATAATATAAAGAAAGAGCATTTGTAGAACATAACATTTCATTTTCATCTCGAGCAACGTCAATTTCATCTTAACCTAAAGTCTTTGTTTCAAGGTTTGGTTCATTGGAAGGGTTATCCACATTCATGTCAGACACATCATCATCACGGTTCACATCATCATTACGGTTCACATCATCAACATGATCGTCATGGACTTGGAAATTAACTTATTTCCAATGTTCAAAATATTGTTTGAAAGAGATTTAATTATCTAGCATGACGTTCAATTACAGTAATAATAATATGCTAACAAAGTACGTAGCGTGGTAGCATAATGGATAGAGTAGTGTAATAGATATCTAGAACAATAAACATAACTACTTTAGAAATACAATAAAGTTAATAACAACATACCCTATCCTCTACAGCTTGATTAAGTGAACCAAAAACATCATCTATTGCATCAGATGCATCTGACCCCCTGTCGTTACATCAATAGGAGGGTCCTTAGTAGTTGACCCTTTGGATGTCCGGGGAACACTGGACGTACCAGCGATATCATCAAGGTTAGCAGGAAACGACTGATGGTCTACTGGGACATTGAACGATGTAGACTTGTCCATAAACTCACGGATAACGTTAACAACATCATCTTGCATCTTGGCAACCTTTTCATCGATAAATTTCTCCATCGATTCCTGCAGTTTGATAAATGACTCGTCTATCTTCTTGGAATTAGCAACCGATTTATTAAGCATCACATCAATCGCACTAAATTGTTCTTTCAGTTTCGAATTCACCAAATCAGCAACAAAATGCGGATCTTTTCTACTATGTAGCGGTATCCTGCCACTAGTAGACGAATGACCAGGTTCAGATACATTTCCTTTCTTCTTACGCTTGTCGTTCTTCTTTTGCTTTTCCATCTCCTTCTTCTCCATCTCTTTACTCCTCAACTTATTCAACTCAACCTCTGTTGTTCCTCGAGAAAACCATGTTTTCTCGAATTCAAAATCCTCCTATACCAACTTCAACATATTGTTCACCTTCTCATTATCCTCATCATCCCAACAAACCAGTTCCTCCTCATTGATTGTCGTAACACCATCTTTCCGAATAATGTTCAACACTGCGACCTATATACATCAACATAGATAATCAATCGGATTAGCATGTGGTAAAAATATATACCCGGATCAATTAAAAAAGTAGAAATGAAAAACTCATTCATCATAAAAAAGGGGAAAATGAATAAATAACAGTGATAAATTGATGAAAACAAAATAGTAGATGCACTCATTTCGATTACCATCAATATACGTAATATGCGGTTAGATAGAATTATAGCGGTTAAATATTCATGTGTCAGCAACTAATAGAATATTTACACTGGTAACATATGAATTGTCCTGTACTTGATATAATTAGCAGAAATTACAAAAAAAAAAGAAGACCACTACGTAAGAGACCATCTAAAAATCAAACAAAATCAGAGAGATTAGCATCTACGTATGTAAGAAACTGTAATATGGAGTTGTAACGTATAATTATTTATTTATCAAGAAATTTATCACATTTTGTGATGCTAATAACCAAAGTTACAATAAGAATATATCAGTAGCGGGATTTGAAGAGAAAAAATTAAATTGCTCAAACATAAAAAAGGATCTTGAAAAAATACATGTCATTCCTCATCGAATAACCTCGCATGTTTGGGACTAAGTCCAATTTTATTCTTCTTCAAACACGATAAATTTTCACGCGTTTTATCACCTTGTTCCTCAGTATCGTCTATGGTATCGGACTATGAATAGGAGCCATTCACTTGCTCGATATCCAGTAATGATGGAATTGTTTCAAACTTGAGAAGTTGGATTGAATGGATAAAACCCTAAACAACAATTAAAGTTTGGGATAAAGTAAAAACATCCATTTTCTTTACATTGGAAACCACCAATTCAAAAGCAGTCTTTCCCTAAGGATAAGCAAAAAATGCATCTAGATCTCGAATAAGTTCCACATGATTTTTGTCAATTTTGGGATATGAAATGTAGGAACCAAAACCGATGCCGTGAAAGCAAAACAAGCAAACTTGATCTTTTTTGTTTTGTCCACTAAATATTTCTTTTCTGAAAAATTTACAAGGAGAAGGTCTAACACGATATCATTGCCAACAATGTGTATAGGTCATGATTACCCTTAAACTGTGCCAACTACCCAAATATTATTATTCTGATCGATAATTTGGATGCTTTTAAGTCAAAACATACTCATTAATGCTCATTAAACATTGTCATTAAATTCTTTCTTTTCTTGACAAAATACAGTTTAAATTGAAAGAAGAAGAAGAAGACGAGAAGATTTTCTAAATGCATATACCACAAAAGGAACACAACAAATACATCAAGGTTTAGCTAATCCTATAATTAACTATAGGATTAAAATTAATTTTAAAATTAATTATAATTAGTATTCAACAACAGATCAATGAGATCTCTAATTAGCAATACTAATATACATCCAAAATTAATATTTTGTGGTTAATTCATTTTTTTCTCAAAGATATGGCTCCCCACTTTTCTGAACTTTGTAGACGCAATTCTAATAGGAATTCATGCCTTCGTTCTTTTTTGATAATAGGAATTCAACTAACATTTTCTTATTCGATAAACTCTTCCAAATATATTCAACTAATTTTCAAAACTATATTTGAATATTTGTAAGAATATCCACATCAGCGATTCATGGATACTTCAGTATCCCTGTCTTATAAACTTTGTCTGATGTCTCTTTCAAAATTTACACTTTCACATTCTATAATGTACTGTCAAATGAATTAAATAAGCAGTAGAAACCATGTGTTTACTGTCACGTTCACTATATAAACCAAGGCGAGGACAAGTTTTATTTCATCAAAGAAAACAAAAAAAAAAAGATAGTGGAAGGTTTTAAACTAGAGATAGAGAGATAAAGATGGCGACGTCGGGAACATACGTGACGGAAGTTCCATTAAAAGGGTCGGCAGAGAAACACTACAAGAGGTGGAGGAACGAGAACAATCTCTTCCCTGACGCCGTCGGCCACCATGTCCAAGGTGTTACTGTTCACGAGGGCGAATGGGACTCTCACGGTGCCATCAAGTCTTGGAACTACACATGCGGTATGTTTCAACACTTTATACATTATTCAGTTCAACTATATATAGCCCATGTGTGAAACTACTTTGTTTTTGTACTATATATTTTGCCATGGTTATATGTCTGTTTGTTTCGTAGCCGCAGGAACCTGTGACTGCGTCATGCGGCCAAACGTTGTTCGTTTGACCGCCGCAGGTTCCTGCGGTCAAACGCTGCGGTCGACCGCAGAAAGCTGCGATCAAAATTTTTAATCGCTGTGAAATTATAGCGTTTGCGATCAAACAATTGCGATACAACCTGCGGCGACAACCTGCGGCGATCAAACGAACAACAATATTGCTGCGTCTAACCGCAGCGTCTGACCGCAGGTCGCTGCCGCAGACGCTACGGCAGACAAACGAACAGCGCTTATCTATGTTATATATATGACAAAAACGTGTATATATATATATATATATATAGGTGATCCATTAATTTGTCACAATTATACATATATAATGTTGATCATAAAAAAAAACATTTTCATTCTCATCATTAATAAAATTGTTGAATCATTACGCTGATGTATATATATATATATATATATATATAAATATATGAAGAAAATCGATGGAAACTTAATTAATACAATAAAATTGTGTTGGTATATAAAGATGGAAAGGCGGAGGTATTCAAAGAACGGAGAGAGATAGACGATGAGAATAAAACGGTGATATTCAGAGGACTTGAAGGTCACGTGATGGAACAGTTCAAACTGTATGACACCATCTTCCAATTTATACCTAAATATGACGATGGTTGCGTTTGCAAAATCACTATGATATGGGAAAAACGTAACGATGATTATCCTGAACCAATTAACTACGTGAAATTCCTCAAACGTGTTATTGCTGACATGGATGACCACATTCTCAAAACTTAATCATCATCATCACCATCATCATTAACATCATTATCACCATCATCATTATCATCATCACCATCATCATCACCATCATCATCACCATCATCATCACCATCATCATCACCATCATCATCACCATCATTAACACCATCATCATCACCATCATCACCATCATCACCTATCGATTTTCCTATAATAAGCAAAGTGATTTCCACTACAATAAATGTGATCTTGTGGAGTTTCATCTTTTTGAAAGGTTAAGCTTTGATATGCTATAAAATGATTTATAAAACTATTGTATGTTGTTCATTTATCAAAACATATTATAATATTATTATGCAAGTAGCGAATTCTCCATTTGGATAGAACTACCAGAGTTATGGGTGTAGAAACTCTACAAAAACACAATTACAGAGCAAAACTAATCTTCATCTCTTCTCGACTTCTCCCATTTTTGACATAGTTCTACTAGATTATTAATAAATATGAGTGATAAATTGATGAAAACAAAACAGTAGATACATTCATTTCGATTACCATCAATATACGTAATATTCGATTAGATGGAATTATATCGGTTAAATATTTATGTATCAGCAACTAATAAAATGTTTACACCGGAAACATATGAATTATCATGTATTTAATATAATAGCAGAAAATGCAGAAAAAGAAGACCAATGTGTAAGAGACCAACTAAAAATCAAACAAAATCAGAAAGATTAGCATCTATGTATGTAAGAACCTCTAATATGAAACTATAACATATAATTATTTATTTATCAAGAATTTTATCATATTTTGCGATGATAATAACCAAAGTTAAAATAAGAATATATCAGTAGGAAGACTTGAAGAGAAATAATTAAATTGTTGAAAAACATAAAAAAAGAATCTTGAAAAAATACCTGACATTCCTCATTGAATAACCTCGCATGTCCGGGACTAATTCCAATTTTTTTCTGCTTTAAAAACGTTGAATTGTCACGTGTTTTATCACCTTGTTCCTCAATATCGTCTTCGGTATCGGACGTCGAAGAAGAGTCATTCACTTGCTCGATATCCAGTAATGATGGAATTGCTTCAAGCATGAGAAGTTGGATTGAATGGACAAAACCCTGAACAACAATTGAACTTTGGGATAAAGCAAGAACATCCCCTTTCTTTACAGAAACCACCAATTCAAAAGCAGTCATTCCCTAAGGATAAGCAAAAAATGCATCTAGATCTCGAATGAATTTCACATGATTTTTGTCAATCTTGGAGATATGGGATGTAGAAATCAAAACTGATGCCGTGAAAGCAAGACAAACAAACTTGATTTTTTCGTCTTTATCGGCTACAGTTTTCATTTTCAGCATCTTTATCACAAGACAACCGATATACACTTTCAGAAGCTTGTTTTAACAAATAGTGATGATCTTTTGCAAAGTTGCAAGCTTTTGAAGATAGTGTGAAGAGAGAAATGAGAAGAAATTGTGAAAAAAATGAAAATATGTTGAGATAAATGAGATTTGATGAAAGAATAAAGGTAAATGATGGGTGTATCGATGATATTAATAGCTCCTAACAACCAACGACAATGGTGATTCTGCAATGAAAATGATGGTAATTTCATAATAATTTGAAAAAATTTGTTTATAGTGGTTTTTGTGTATTTTTTAAAAAAAATATAAGATAATGGCAAAACTGTAAATAGAATTTTTGTTGATAAAAAGAGATAAATAAGTTTAAAAAGATTAGTTTTACAAAAATAAATCAAAGAAGGTTAGTTTTACATTTGGAGAGAAATTTTAAGTTACTTTTGCAACTCCCCTTTTAAAAATATATAAACTATTATACTGCATAATAATGCATGTTACAAAAAAATTTTTTTCAAATATAGTTTTCCTATATTATTTTAAATCCACTTTTTCTGCATCTCTTCATTTTCTGTTTAAGTTTCCGATTTCATTCTCGGTCATTTCTCGCTCTCTACGGCGAGCTCTGTCGCTACCACATCGTGGTTGCGAAGTTGTTGACGGTACGTTGGTCAATTTTTTTCCAACTTTTTTATTTTCTAGGTTGGAAAACTTTGTCGATTTTCCCTTCGGTAGCCGCATGTTACCTTGCTCCGCTTTAAATTTAGCTTTCCTATTGAATTTTGAACTCAAGAGGGTACTCGGTTGAATTACATTTTTTGTAGCTTCAACCTCCTGGTTCCCGATTGCTTCACGACATCAAACTTAGGTTTATTCCAATTTCCAGTGATTATTCTATTCGATTACGTTTTATGTTGGTTGATTATTGGCGGTTTTAATAACTCTCAACGTGACCAAACAAACGATAAAATGACTATCACCGGTTTTTAGTGTCTAAAAATTGTTCGAAAATAAAAAACTTGCTTCATAAAGATTAGGGCTTTTGATAACTCCACGATTTTTAAACGTTTTGAATCAACCTTTGTAAAGAAGATTTTGAATGTGACTATGCAAGGTCATAGGATCCGCATTTTTTTGACGTTCTTGCCAACAATTTGGCAGTGTGAAGGATGTGTTCAAGACCAAGATTTGTGCTAAGGGTGGTTCATGTTCAGCATCCAAAACGGATCAAGAATATACCTTGTACCACGAATCAGAGGAGGTGGTGTTCATCTCTCTTTCAAGACCCCAATCGGCAAAACACTAATCCTCCGCGTTGATAATCTCCACCTCCGCTTGAAGGTCTTCCAACTCCGTCTCCTTCTTCCTTGTGGTGGCTACGTTTGTTGCAGTGTCTCAATATTGTGATATCTTTTACAAAATGGGGCTACCGATTCCTTTTCATGTGGAAGTGATATATCCACGACAACAGATTTTCTCTATTGATATTTAGCTTCATTAGTTCTTCGTTTTCTGTTTATGGTGGATTGGTCATATCTGTGTGTTATTGAGAGCTTAAGTGTGGTTATGAATTTCATTATTTCTTTAGTGTGTTGCTCATATCAGCATGGTTTGTTTGTGATCTTTGTGTCTTCAATTGAAATGGTTAGATTCAGTTTCTTTATAAAGCAGGAAAAAAACTTTATTGAACGTGAAAATGTACAATGGAAGAATAACAGAGAAGAAACCAATCTTAAAAATTAGAGAGAAGAAACAAGCAGACACAGCATCATATGGGATGTATATGTTTTCATCAGATTTTGGATCTTCTGCATTCAGGAGGGAATCCTCGAGGGAACCTTTTGAGATCAGAGCAATAATTATAGATCATGAAATATCTTTGCACCCATCTGAGTCTCCTTCGGCCATAAGCATTGAGCTCGTTTGCCACCTGCAATTTACCATCATTGAAAGAACTCTTGAATTTGGGGTTACATCCTGAAGAGACTGTACAAGCCGTAGCAGAGAATCCTCTGTAGTAAGCCGTGAAAGGAGCCTTGGACCAGTCAGTCTTAACCAGACCACCTCTCGTGGCCCAGTCGTCTGCATTCCACAAGCTCGAGTAGATCCTCATTGGTTGGTTCTTTGGGAAAGGAACACCAAGCTTTTCTACATTATTGAACACTCTAATTGGCAAATTGTCCACCAAGAATCTGCACAGAGAGAGAGAGAGAGAAAGAAGAAAGTCAAGATCTTTATTTTCATTTTTGCATTTAGAGAAAAAAGTGTTGTTAGAGAGAGATCTTTGAATCTTTACATGATGTGTTGTGGTCTCCAGACAATAGAGTAAGTGTGGAAGTTCTTGGTTGGGTCGAACCAGAGATAAAACTGTTGTTCTCTGTTTCCTTTCCCTTGAGCAAAGACATTAGTGTGAAGAACATAAGGCTTCCCTGTCTCATTCCCTAGAAACTCGAAATCTATCTCATCATGTGTTGCTCCTTGTGACGACAACTGCAAAATTTTAAGACAGATTGTAGAAAGATTCGTCGAGTTTTATTAACAGTGTGATTGTGTGAGCTTGAGAACGTACGTAGTAAGCAGTTACTGTGCCAGCGGAGTTTCCCGCGACGAGTTTGAGCTGCATATCGATGCGTCCGAACAAATACTCTTTCTTGGATTTGAAACCCGACCCGGAAACTCGGTCGAGAGACAGAGACAACATATTTCCTCCGTTGAAGATTTTTCCCCTGTGGTCACCCCACGTGAGGTCGAATTCGTCGAAGAAATTGCCTGAGTAGACCGAACCAACCATCGTCACAAGCAGAACAGCCGCAACGAAAGTTGTGGACTTGGTGAGGATCGAGCTTCGAACCATTTTGGGTTTGGATGATAGGAATAAAAGTTAAGGGGTGTTTTTTTAGGAAGAGATGAGATGGTGTGAGATGGGTTTATGAAGGGTATATCATATATATAGTAGAAGCCTAGGGAAACTAACTGAAGTACAATTGTTTTTTGGGAAATATCTACATATAGTATATAATTTATTTTCAAGTTTTTCAAAATAATGGTTCTACTATCTCACTATCTAAAACAATTCTTCTACAGAAAAACTACGAATTGAGTAGTTTATGAAAAGTATCGATTGAATATCATAAAGGTTTGCATGTCTATTAGTAGTAAACCAAACCGGTTGGACCAAAATTATTGATAATCTATGTTAATTATCAGAAACTTTTGTTTGTTAGTGTGATGTTTATGAATATTTTTAGCACAAAATTTTAAACTATTTTTGTCAAATATATATTTTGTTAATGAAATGAAATTTGTTTCTACAAAAACGCATGATTTAAAATTTATAATATAAAGTTTTAAGTGGTCCTTTTACTTGTTTATATTCTTATTTAAACTATTTAGTATATATGTTGTACATTGATTTACATGGATATACACATTAATCTTAAAACATCGAAATTACATTCAAATCATGTTTATTTGTCAGTTATAGGTAAATTTTTGTTTGTTTACATGTCGCAATTTTTTTGACCACTAGTTAAAACAACGATAAAATTAAAAATTTGCGATCAACCGTAATCGTAATCACCGATAACAAATAAATGAATAACATATGCCGTATTTAAAACTGCAATGTTGATCACAAACACAAACACAATTATCGACGACGAACAAACGAACAAGATCTCGATCATCAATCTACTTAGTATATTAAGGTGTTTCATGAGATCTTTATTGCATTATTAGGAAAACCATCATTAATATTTTTTTACATATATATTGTCACGAGGAGCAATTAATAAATAGAATATATAAAGTAGATTTTGTTTTAAAATGAAAGAAAAAAAAGAGAGAGAGTGAAAATGAAAGCTGTCGAAAAGAAAGACAACAAAAGAGTAATGTGAGTGCTGAGTGGCGTAGTTACTTAGTCCAGACTCGAGAGCTGTTGCCAGCTACTTGTGCTTCACCCGTCCGTCAAACCTCGACACCCTTTTCTTTTATTATTCAGTTTTCTATTTCTATATCGTTTTATGGGTTTCGCATTGTAGAATTATTAGGAGAAACAAAAAAAGAAAAAAGAAAACGACAAAGAATCTATGTTTAAGAATTTGTTTCAAAAAAAGGAAAGAAATAATAATCGTGACAAGCTGGAATGGAATGGCCATTCTTTACCCTTTGTACTTTGTGTTATCTTCTGTCTCAGCTTTGCCACGTGTCATTTCCCTCGTACCTCCGTCACGTGTGACTGTGACCTAACGTTTTCTCTTCAATCTTTATCAGTTCCGCCATGGCATGCCCATAAAATTTAATCCAATTTTCGTTTACTTAATTATTCTTAGATTCCAATGGATGATTTACTCTAAATCAAATCCTTTAGAGACCACTACCGAAAATTTTAACAACTAAAAATATTCTAAATTTCAGAAAACTCAAATCTAAAACTTACATTATGTAAAAGAATATATGAATTATATCATTGTATAATATATAGAATATATACAAGGAAACAAATAAATGAAATATAAAAATTATTTTAGAGAAAAAGAATAGGCGAGACATCTATATTCATCTCAAATATATAAATTTATATTTATCTTTGATCGTATGATAGTGTTAAATTTTCATATAAAAATATGTTATTAAATCGGTATATTGTAGTTTAAATGATAAAAAAATAAATAAACAATTATTTTAATAATATTTTTACAATAGAAAAACTTAATTTACATACCACTTAATTCCAATGAATAATATTATAAAATATCATTTTTCGAAAATTATTTCTGTAAATATAATTATGAGACACTAAAATTAAAATTTCAAAAATAACATAAATTATTATATTAAAATATTTATTTGTATCAAAATATTTATTTATTTTAAATAATTTATAATAAAATTAAATCACTATGTTTGGATTATTTTTTTAAATTTAAAGTTCAGATTTTCTATTACAAATAATTTAATATTAAATTTATGATGTTTTCAAAAATTTAAAATAATAGTATTAGATTTAAACTAAAAAACTTAAAATAAAAATACTTTAAAGAATTGTGTTTTGCTAATTATATCACATGTATTTTACAATAGTATTCTTTTTATCCAGTTATTACGCTAATATCATGTCTTATTACTATTTAGTTTTTTTTTGCTACTCCATCAAAAAATTGCTAAAAACCATTATGAAATTCTGCAAAATTTTAACTATATCCTTTTCAGATGAATTTCACCGGTACAATGTATACATTAATTACATCATTGTCATTTTATCATTAATGCAAATTACAAAATTAAGAGATATAAAAGTAGACAATCTTTTTTATTATTTAGTTAATTTTTTGGACTAATTTAATAAGGACTAAAAATATATCTTCACCATCCAATTTCCCAATTTCTTGACAAGACATCTTCACCCGTGACATAATTCCAAAGGTAAACGCCATCTTTCTTAGCTGTCCAAACACAATTCTTCCAACCACATCTATGAAATAAGATTACATCATCCCAAAACACTTTTACACTCATATGACCATCATCTTTGCTCATATAGCACCAAAACAAAGTTGTATGCAGCAAATTCTCTCCAAATTTCCAAGAAAATTTATCTGCAAAACTTAGATTTTGTGCACCAAGATCATCTTCCTTAGATTTACAATGGATGAAAAGAGTTTCATTGGTTGTCAATCCATTGACCACAGTGACTTGCCAATTTGAAATCTTCGGGACTATGATATCTCTGCCACCGCCAAAGACATGATATTGACAACTTAGGATTAGAACAAAGCAAATGGGCAAGAGAAAGTGTTTGATAACATTCATAGTTTTTTTTTTCTAGTTATAATAATATTAAACATTTTGTGAAGAAATTCTTCTTTTATAATGGAACAAAGAAAACAAACCGTAACGTTTGATTAAAATATGAAGTTAGTGCATTGCAGTAATTATGAGTCATGCTTTAATTCATTTTACGTGATTATGGGTTAATTAGAATTGAAGATGTAAGGTCACTCATATATACGGATCAAACTACATTATTGCAGGTATAATATATTTTAAATATTAAAATGATTTATGTATTTAGCTTTGAATTAATTTATTATATATGCTTAACAAATATATGATAGGTTGATAAAAAAAATTTTAGAGTAATTGACAAAATAGCAGTTTTTAAAGTTTTTGTTTTAAATCTAACACCGCTAGTTTAAATCTTCAAAAATAATAAAATTTAATATTAAAATATTTTAAAACTTTTTTAACTTGATAAAAAGAACTCAAATATAATATTTTAATTATATTTGTAATTTATTTATGATAAATATTTATTTTTAGAAAATAATTTGTGTTATTTTAGAATTTTAAGTTTAGAACGCTAAATTTAAAACAAAGATTTAAAAAATGCTATTTTATAATATTATTTTTTTTTATTAAGTTTTAGATATTTATTTATGATTCGGTGTATTGCGTTCAATCATAGAGAAAAGTATATTTATAAACAAATTTGGATTTTAAAAATATAACTCGAAATTTTATGTTAATAATAAATACCAAAATGGTATTTTTTATGTTAATAATAAATACCAAGGAAATGGAATCGTTCTCAAAATATTTTTTTTTATTGTGAGTATTATTTCGGATAAAGCATAAAGAATTCCATACATGAGTGCTGGATTTTGTTTGAATGTGGGGGCATTGAAGAGGCAACACATTTTGGTTCTTTATAAATATTTTTTATGAAGTATGGTTCATGAATCCTGAGTAATAAATGAGGAATAGATAGTTGGCAAAATTAATAAATAAATCAGAGGAATGGATAAGGTAGTGGTCCAACGAAACCTGATAACAAATTAAAATATTTGACACGATATCCAAATATACACATATTCTTGATTGCATTACAATATCATATTGGATTCAAGATAACTTAATTCCACTTTGGAATGATTTTCTTTTAAATTAAGAATCGAGAACATGCTCAAAGTAAAAATCTGGATTTTTAAGGTTGAAGAGAAGAGAAATGGCACTCTCTGTTCTACTTGGGCGTTTATGTGAAGAGTCATTTTTCAAAATTAAGCAAAGAAAATTCTGATACACAAACGAGTCTTAGCTCGACTTGCTTTCGTTTAGCTTTGGAATTTTCTTGTACTCGTACGAGTTTATGTCCACCTTCTCTTGCATAGCCTGCGGGTAAACAAAAACCGGTCAAGGTTTTTGTGTTTCATCAAAAGCTTTTATGCGGTCTACTCATGACACCTGAAAAGTTGAGGATATGTATATATACCTTGAGCTCCTCTTCGATGGATGTGTTTTTAGGTTTATAAGCATCGACGGGTCCTGTTCTCGAAAGAGCCTTTCTTGTCTCTATGATCTCCCATTCCTGGTCATCTTTTACCTTTGCGATATCCTTACTGAACTAACCAAATAAACCATATGTGGTGAAGCTGAGAGTACAAAACATATTCTCTTTGAAATATGTCCCCGGGTATTCATCGATTCAGAGCTCAGTTTAGTCGAGAAAGAACTCACCTGCCTTGAAGAAGTTGGCTGAGCCCGAGAGCTCCAAACACTGTAAGAGATATCATCGGAAGTCCATATCTTACAAATGGGTGTCTCCTTCCCCACCTTTTAAACGAAGATGATGGCTGCTTGGGAGTAGCAGTGACAGCAGCAGCGGGACCAGAAACAGAGGGCTTTTGAGTTTTCTGACTGGTTTCGATTGTTGTCATCCTTGTATAGCCACAAATCCAAGGACTGCAAGGGGAAATCAAGAGTTGAAACCTACCACAAGAGTAGCTACAATAAGTAGTAATTGCACATTTTGTGATGAGTCATGCAGTTTCTTGCAGTACCAAAAACTGTCCTGCAGAACCTAAATCGAGGAATCCACTGGCTATGCCATTGCCAATCATTGGCCAGGTAAATCAGGAAAGAAAAAAAAAGCATAGTGCAAAAACCGCATTGATCTCACATATATAAAAGAAATTAAATAGTTTTACCCTTTCTTCTTGATATCCAATTTTGCACAACTCAAAGTTTTTAAATGGATATTCTCAGTTCTCAATCATATTAAAAATTCAAGTAGGGAAAATGCATTGAGTGGAGATAGCTGAGCCTACAACTATAAATTTTCTGATGTCTGATTTGCAGTGTAACAGCGATTAAGGAATCCACTAACCAAGGCAATCAAGTGGTCAGGTAAATCAGGAAAGAAATCGAATTAGAGAGCATAATGCAAAAGCCCAATACACATATATAAAGAAACTAAATAGTTTTTCACTATCATCTTGATACTACACTTCGCAGAACTCAAAGTTTTAAAACTTGAAAGGAGATAGCTCAGCCTAATATTACTGTGAGATGAAAATCAAATCCAAGGACACATAGACCCGCACAACTGGGAGATGGAAAGAACCAAGAACCATTGAAAACGCAATACCATGGAAAAGGAACTATAAAAAGAAGAAGATAGAAGAAGTCCACATAACAAAGTGTATTTGACACCAGATGATATCCCAATCTAATCCAGCTACTTGTTATATAAACGTTTCAAAATAAAGTTTCAATATCCCACATACCATCTAATCAAAAATCACCTAGACAACTCTCCACTTGGTATTTCCATCCTCTTCTAAAACTAAATAGATCCGAATAAAAATTTGATTTGTGTGTCATTTTAAGTAAAATCATTTAATATGCATTTGTTTCAAAGACAACCAAAATATGCCCTCTTTTCCTTACGTTCACAGACACTACATGGTATCAGAAAAATCATCTACAACAACAAATCGATACCTAAATGTTCCATAATGGCTCCATCATGAAATCCTAATCCAACACAAATATTAGTTCTTAAGCTACCTCGTACAGTAAAACAGATTACTGACTAAAAAAAATATCAGAGCTAAAAGAGTAAAACGAAATTCTAACAATGCAATTTGCAGAATGAAATGTCAACAAAAACACAAACACGAAACCTGCACAAGTTCCAGAAGAAATCAGATTCCTTTTGTCTGATTTCGTCTGCAACTTGCTCATGTTTGGTTTTCGTGTTTTTGTTGGCATTTAATTGATAAGTGTAAACAACAAGAATCCAGGC
This sequence comes from Pugionium dolabratum, assembly GCA_018901945.1. Classification (NCBI taxonomy): domain Eukaryota; kingdom Viridiplantae; phylum Streptophyta; class Magnoliopsida; order Brassicales; family Brassicaceae; genus Pugionium; species Pugionium dolabratum. Next base: position 52,914 of record JAEVFF010000190.1, read on the forward strand.
TAAATCCAGACTAACCTAGGCGGATTTTCTATACGAATGGAGACAATTATGTTTACTACTTTGACATCGACACAGAACTTAGAAAAGGGAGAAACTTTACTTTCAGATACGAAATTAGGAGGGGCGAGGAAAAGCCTAAGAGGAAAATTGAAGAAACTTACTTGGGAGTATAAGAGAGAACGTAATGCAGAGCGAGGAAGATAAACAAATCGAACAAAACCCTAGATCAACGGAACTGAAAGGCAGAGAAGCACTGGATATCGATTCGAAGCTCTGCTCAATCAGAACAAAAACAAAAAATTAGAGAAACCCAATAACAAATTCAGCCAATCTACTGCAAGTTTTGGAAAGTGAGAAAGAGAAAATTACAGCCTAGAAATCGGATAAATCATCGATTGCATCAACGCAACAAAAACCCTAAAAACATAATCGATATGTATGTTGCATACCTTAGAGAGTAGACGACTTGGTAGATTCGTGAGAGAAGAGAGATCGAAAATCAGGAGAAGAAGTCGCAATCACAAACCTATCAAACCGAACAGAGAAAGTGCACGGAAATGATTCTTTTGCATCTTTCCAGTGTCGCCAAAACCGAACCGGAACCGCCCAAATGTAAACCGGATGCATATCGGGTCTGGTTTATAGTCCGACTAATCGGGATTCGGCCCAAATGAGCGAATGCCGCTAGCTAGTGATGGGCCAATTCTCAAACCGAACCAAAATTCTCGAACCTAGACCAAACTTTTTGAATTCGAACCGAATTATAAAAAAACCTAAGTATAACAAATCTTTTTAATTCAAATTAATCGATTCTGAACCAGTTCAACCCGAATTTGACTGAATTAACCAAAATTTATTAAAACAACTAAAATTTTTAAATATACCGCAAGCTAAACAAACTGAAACAGTTTTGCACATTCCTAGCATAACTTTTTTAAATTTAACACATCATTCTCAAAATATAATTTTCTTGTATTTTTACACGTAAACTATTATCAAACTTTCATTCAATTTTTTTTTTGCAATATAGTCGACCATATATAATAATTTTATAAATTTTTTTTTTGAAAAACTTCCTTTTACGTAAACAATTCAAAGGGATTCACAATTCCAAGTAAATGGTTATAAAATTTATCGTTGATTGTACGAAATATTATATATGTATTGTAAAACCTTTTTTTGCCATGAGTAATTCTATTAACCATATAAATCATTGTTTACAAAATATCGTAAAAAATTCAGACAATCAAAAAATAAATTTCAATCGACATTAGATATTATAGCAGAATTTGCCAAAACATCGACTATTTGATTAGATGATCTTGGTTGGTGACGAAACTGGACTGAATCGAATTTTTCTATCAATTGATGAATTGTGTTGATATAATGTATAAATATCAGATTATCAAATGTCTGATTGATGAGATTTTTTAACGACAAATTATCTCCTTAAAAAAAATTTGATGATATCCCAACGACCAAGTTGTTTGTACAATCCAAATGAGTGCTGAAAATTTCGCTTCAATAACTGAATGTCGACCTTAAAATTTATCCATTCCAGCATTCAAGAAAAAATCATGATTATTACGAATGATCTAGTCTAAACCTGAATGATTTAATTACATTTGATCTTATATTATGGAGGAGCTTTCCAATGTCTCGAGATAGCATAGTTATTTTGTGCACTTTGAGATTCCAACTTTTGTGTATGGTTTAGCCATTCTTGAATATCCTCTTGACACTTTTGAAGCAATAAATCAACTGAATTATCATTTGTTGTTAAAAATACAATCATTCCTACTTTTCCATATTTTCTGGAAAATGTAAAAATGAAGATACTTTTGTGGCGAACCAAGATCAAACTTCTTGTAACTTGATATTAAAAATCAGAGATATAGAAGAATTTACAATACCGAGTTTTTGTATATTTTCTGTATATTACTCTTCGGATTACATATAGAAGAATTTACAATACCGAGTTTTCTCCAAATCATATAAGCATAAGGGCAAAGAAAAAAGTTATGAATTTATGTTTATTCATAATCACCACAACGAGCACATTTGTTATTTGGAATGAATTTTTTGATAATATATATATATATATATGTGTGATTTTAATCCAAGTGTCTTTGATAATAACCGCCATAGAAAATGATTGACTTTTGGAATAACTTTTAAAGACCATATATCTTTGACTAAATCTGGGTGATCTACAAGAGCTGTCTGAATTTTATCTGACTCATTATAACTTGAATCAACTATCTGATGATATCCAGATTTAACTAAGTATACTCCAAAACTAATTATCTGTTGATTGATTAGAAGGGAGATAAATTTTGTATAGAATATGATGATCTTCTTTCTCAATCAGATCATTAATTTTTTCTTCATCACATTGCCCTGATTCCTTGTTAATAAGTACATCAATTTTAAGTAGTGGATTTGTATAAAGGATAGTTTCCGAGGCACTGAGGTGGAGAAATAAGAAGCCAAACATTATCTCCAATTGATGTAAATGTACCATTACCAATAATACGTTGAAGCCCCGATCTTAATAGTTTTCGAGCATATAAAATTGATTGCCATCCAAAAGATGGCAAAGAGCCTTTGACGGCTACTAATAAATCTTCATCTTTATAATATCGGCTTTTTAATATTTTTGAAAGAAGACAATTCGGCCTACGAAAATTTTTCCAACATAGATTAGCCAAAAAGGGTTTGATTGAACTTCTGAATTTCACGGAAATCCAATCCGCCGATCAACTTAGGAGTAGTCATATTCTTCCAGAAAAAGCATAATATTTTACGATTACTATTAGTAGAACCCCACCAGAATCTTGGCATCACGAAGACAAACTATCAAAAAAACCATCAAAAATCAATGACATAAACTCTCTAAATCGAAGAGAAACACAAATCGATGACGGAGAAGAAGAGTTAACCGTCGGCGATGAGAAAAATTTGAAAAATCGCAATGAAAATCGCATGAGAGAGAAAACGATTTTCTTTTATTTAAATACAAATATCCTCAATAACACATTTTTCCAATATATTTTTTTGTTTATTTTTTCTTGAAAATATTTATTAATAATTTGATTCACTTATGATATAATTATGTTTTTTCATATTTCTTAAACATTTGCGAAAAACATTTATTTAATTTTTTATTCATCAGTGTCTGATAAATATTTTTATCTTTCATAAATAATTTATTTTAATTTTGAGTAAAATATCTATCGTCTATCTCGTTTTTCTTCATTTTAATTTCTTTTGTATAAAAAAATATGAAAAGCATCTATTTGTATAATCTTTTGAAAAATGATAATCAACTTAAATCCTTATCACTAAACCTTTTCAACCAAAAAACTCTAAGTTGTCAACTTTTTTTCAGTTTTCATGAGATATCTTCATTTTTTAGAATCTGAAAAATCAAAACCGAACTGAATAACCAAATACATAATCCTAAATGTTGTAAATTCCATTTAAATTTCATCCGCATATACGAATCATTATAGAAATTAAGTTGATTGGAAATGAAAAAAAAATTATCTTTTTCAAATTTATTATGATGAAAAAATATTTAAAAGATTCGAAAATTACTAAAGTTAGATAACAAATATCTCGTACGTCCCAATCTTTCGGATACACGTAAAGATGGTAGAACCACTAGACCACTAATCTTACATATCATTTTTTTGTTTTTTTGCCTTCAAATGATTTATCAATGGGTACAATAATTGTTTACAAGAGTTTGTAAAAATAAAGGTCAGAACAAAAATAATTTCCAATCCACAGACGATTGGATGTGGAAGCCAATTTATCTGCTGCTTTGTTACAACACCTTGGCTGATATTGAAACTTAATATCATCAAACTTCGATGTCCAATTAGAGATAGTTTGAACATAGTGTTGAAACTACAAATGAAATTCTGTACGAGTAAATAGATGATTCAGTTGCAGATTGTCACCTTCAAATATTATTTTAGGGTATCTCAAAGACCATGTAGTCTCGAGAACCCAAATGAGAGTAGCAAATTCTGCTTCAATCACTATACTTTGACCTTCAAATTTTCCCATACCAACATGACGACAAATCCCATGACCATTCCGAATAATCCAACCCAATCTAGAATGTGTAAGACCTTTTCTATGAGCAGCATAATTACATTTCATCCAATCTCTTGATAGGACCTTCCATCGTGGACTTAAGTCTATATTTGTTGAAGACACAAAATCATTAGATAATGACTGTAAAGTAGGTAACCATTCAAGAACATCTTCATTGCTTTTTTGAATCACACTATCCACAGAGATAATCTCAATCCTAGATTTCCAAATTCGCCAGAGCATATAGAAAGGGAGATATCGTTGTACTGAATCTGATTCACATTGATTATAACTCAAAATCAACTTACGAATAATATCATAAATATTTGTAGAGGTAGCATAATCCGTTGAAATATCTAAACTCAATCTCCTCCATAACATATGGGTGTAAGGGTAGTCGACAAACACATGTGTCTCTGTTTCTTTAGTCTCACAACATCTAATACACACTTGATCTGAAATAATTTTCTAATGATAGAGGTGGGACTTGAGGGATAAAGCTTTAGATAGTAATCTCCAAAGAAAATGTTTAATCTTTGGAACAATCTTTAATTTCCAAATGCTTGTTGCTAGATCTGGATGATTGACTAAAGTTAGTTGAGATAATCCAGAATATGTACTATGCAAATCAACAGTTTTTCGATACCCCGATCTTACCGAATACACACCATTAGAAGAGTGTTTCCAATACCAAGTATCAGTAGAAGAGAATAGTGAAAGATAAGTTTTGTATATCAAATGATGATCATCTTTCTCAATCAAATCTCGAATCATATCCATGTCCCATTGATTTGTTTCCTTATTAATAAGAATCTCTAGTTTTAGTTGTGGATTTGTATAGGGTAGAAGTCTGGGAGCCCAAGAGGGATCAATTGGTATCACCGAGTGCAATAGAAGATCCATCACCAACGATTTTTTTGTATTTCTAAGCACAATTATTTACGACTAAACAAAATAGATTTCCAATTGAAAGAAGAATGAGTACCAACTTTAGCTGATAATAGATCACATGTTTTGTAATAACGAGCTTTTAGAAGTTTAGCTAATAAACTGTCGGGTCTTCGAAAAATTTTCCAACACGAGTTGGCTAATAACGCTTGATTGAATTTTTAAAATTTCATAAATCCCTAACCTCCTCTTAATTTGGTATAACCATTTTCTTCCATGATACCCATGATATCTTTTTCCTCATTTCAGATGATCCCCATCAAAAACGAGCAAGAGCTTTATCAATTAAATTACATATCGACTTTGGTAATTTGAAAACGTTCATTGAATATACATACATTGCAAAAGCCACTGCTTTTATCAGAATTTCCTTCCCAGCAGGTGATAAAAAATCTTGATTGCCATCTTGAGATACGAGATTGCACTCGATCAACAATATAATAAAACATCTATCTCTTAGTTCTGTTAAACTGTTCCAGTAAACCAAAATACTTACCAGCTCCACCACATTCATAATCTCCAACATGTGGTGTAAAATACATTACAAAGGGACATCAGACGAAAATCTTTCATTGTTCTGGGACAATCCATCTTTGGTATTAAACAAAAATTTGTATGATTAAATTTCGTAATCATAACTCCGGAATTAAAGAACCTCTCTGTTTCTTGGAAAACTGCGTCACCAATAATATCCCAATGTTGATGATAAAAAAAGTTGTAAACTCATCCGGACCAGGAGCTTTATTTCCACCAATTGAAGATATTGTTGTCAACACTTCCTCTTTAAAAATAGGTTTTATTAATTCCATGTTTATCTGATCAGAGACAATTCTGTCCATTGACGTTAACACAAAATCCAAATTATCTGGAGAGGTAGATTGAAAAAGATTGGAAAAATACATTTGAGCTTCGATTGCAATTGCCTTGTTGCCAAAAATATCACACCAATTTTCATATTGTATTGAAACTATAGCATTAGTAGCTATCCTATTCTGAGTAACTGCATGATAATACCGAATATTTCTATCACCCTCCAAAAGCCACTGGTTTCTACTATTAAGTTTTCAATATTTTTCTTCCTCTGCATAAGCCTCCAGTAATTTTTGTTTTAATATTGTGATTCCATATAAATTATAATGGGGATTAGATCTAGCCATATCTATGTCCGAGGAAAGCTCCTTTATCCGCTTATCCGGATTTATCCATGAATCTTTCTTCCAATTGGATATTCCTTTCCTGTAGGCTTGAAGTCGAGTTAGTAGCATGTGATTGTCCATATATGTAATATTGTCCCAACTAGTTTTAACAACAGTAGAGAAATTCTCACGATTTGTCCAACGTGGATCATAGCGAAATTTTCGTTGTCCAAAATCAGAATGTCTTCTAATTTTTAATATATCCGGTCTATGATCGGAGTTGATCATATCTAAATATTCCACTACAGAAGCTGGGAATTAAGCTTTTCACTGATCATTAGCCATCGCTCTATCCAACCAACAATGAACTATTTTATTACTACGTCGTCCAGCCCATGTCATATTGTTACCAATAAACTTAATATCTCACATCATACAATGATCATTTGTTGAAAATCGAATAAGCTCCAAGGTTCCCTTATTTGTCCACCTTTTTTGTCATTCGCGTGTAAAATTTCGTTAAAATCACCACACATTAGCCATGTCCATATATACACGACAAATAGAAATCATGTTCTTTCTTAGTTATCATACACTCCATCATTCATTCATCAATACATTTGAATGTGACAACAACTGTTTTTTTTCATAATAAGGCTAAACCACCTCCGGTTCCATTTGGAGGTACACACATAATGTAATCATAATTTAATATACCGACTACATCATGAACACTATTACTTTTATTCTTCGTCTCCACCAAGAAGAGTATGTACGTGGAATATTGTTTTCTTATTCCCTTTAGGCGTCAAACTACCAAAGACCCTCTTAAACTCTAGTAGTTCCAAAAGGCAATATTAATTTTTCTCCAGGTGGATTAAGGTCCACCAAACAATTACCTAAATCACTTAGCAATTTACCAACATTATTTATCTTTATACAAGAAAAAATAAATGTTGTATAAATTAATAAATGATATATGCCATAAATTGAATAATCTTCATGATCTAAGCCCATTATATTCCATATTTCGGATCTAGAAACTGCTTTATGTCCATCGGACCCATTCAATTCGAAACTCAACCATAGTCTACTCTCAAGTCAGTCCGGTTCAATTAATTGGGAGTTAAAATACAAAAAAACCAGTTTTTATAATTTTAATGAACCAGCCAAAATCTTCTAAACCCGATCGATTTCGATAACCATATTTTGATTTCCCTAAAATCATTTTCGGTATATCGTTTAGGTTTTCTTACAAACCTGGTTTTTTCAGAGATGGAGACGCTAGATTTTCTTCATTATCGATCAAATTAGGTCCTGTTGTGGAGAAATTCGTCGAACACGTCGAATTTGCGACTACCATCTGAAATCCGGGTGGATAATTTTCTGCTTCATCGTCATCTTCATGAGATTCATCGTTATGCGGTTGTTGGTGATTTTCCGGAGACGGGGGAGGGAGGACAGAGATGCGCTCAGACAAATCATGATTAATAAAACCACAATTTGTTCAAAAGTTCCATAATCTCTCGTAGCGAAATTTGAGAGTAACATCAACATCATCAAATTTAAAAATCCTCTGAAACTAAAGAGGGGATTCGATATTCATAAATACTCAGACCCGAACAAATTCCATTTTATGAGCACCATGCGCATTAAAGTCGGATTCAAATATGGTTCCAAGAGTTCCACCAATAAAAATCACCATAAGATACGTCAAATATGGAATCGGTATACCCCTTACTTGCACCCAAAACAGGATGAACTGTAGATCGAAATCCGTCAACGTTGGAGACCATTTGTGGAGGAACACCATCCAATCGTTGAAGGACCATGGGCTTCGTCGGAGTACGGAGATAAAGGCTTCCTCCGATTGAAATAAGAATTGCACCAAGTTTCCTTCAATGATACGCGAGATAATCGTCTCACCGACACTTCATAGACGCGGCAAAGACATCATCAACGCTCGGAGATTTTGTTTCCGAGGATTTATTGGCTTGGCAATTAGAGAGAAACGGGTTTCATTTGAGGCTTGAGAGCAAAGTTCAGAAGGTAATATGATTGAAGCCTCCGTGATTCCGAGGGTTAAATTTTGCATTTTTTAGCGAGATTATCCGACATACTTATGTCAAAATTTGCCGAGGGATGATAATGGAAGTAGGGAAGAACTTTAAATAGGGACAAAATAAAGAGATAGAATCGGTTAACTAAGAGGATAAGAACAAAGAAACCATTGGTTTGACATAAAACACCTTCAAAAGAAGGAAAAAACTACTTCGGCGATGGTATCAAATTCAGAAACCACCGGCGAAATACACACCGTAAATCACACACAAAATCGCACCAGAAAGAGAGAAAAGAAAGAGTCGCATCGCTTACTCTTTAGATATTATTATGAACACTATATACTAAACCCCTATCATTTTTTTGTTATTTAGACTAATAAGAGTATTGGAAAGTTTGGATTTGGTCTAAAATACATAAACATATAAATACTATTCAATAGAATCTCCTTTTTATTAAATAATTACTTTTTAATATATAGTTTCGGCAAAATTAATGGTCATGGTAGATTTATTTTTGGAATATTAATAGAGGGAATTGCTAAAAATGACCTAAAACTTGACTTCAAATGCAAGTTTGACAATTTACACTTTTTTTTGCAAAACTAACCTATGAGGGTGGATAAATTACTGAACACTCCTTTGGTCTAAAAAATAATGTCGAAATGTCAATTACGTTTCAGTCCCTGCGTGTTTTTTTGTTATCAAAGCAGACTTCTCGGAGAAGTCTGCTTTGGTAGGAAAAACAGTTTATTCCGACTGAAGTCTGCTTTGGTAGGAAAAACAGTTTATTCCGACTGAAGCAGACTTCTCCGAGAAGTTTGCTTTGGTGAGAAAAACAGTTTATTTAGGTAATTTATTTACAAAGCAGACTTCGAGAAGTCTGCGCAAACCGGAAATTGATAGTTTTTAACCTAACCAAATTTAACTCTCCATATATAAAGAAGGTAACCCTAAAAGTTTATCATAATTTCATTTCCAAAAAAAACGTGGGAGCCTCCATCCTCCAAAAATGACTACAAGGTAAATTTTCTCTTCTTCTCATTTTACTTCCCCTCTTTTCTTTTCTTCTACTCTTCTCATGTTCTTTGTCATCTTGTTATTTTGTAGATCTGGAAAAAATCATGAGATATGAAAAAGGTAAAAAAATTTTTGTTTATATGGTTTTGGGTTTGTGATTTTAGAATATTTTTATTGTTTAAATCTTTTGTTATTTTTATAACACTCTTTCTCGTCTTATAGTGTTGTAGATCTGGAAAAAGAAGTGAAGAGATCAAAAACGTAAGCTTGTTGCTTTTATTAGTTTTTAAGTTTTTCGTAGTTTTTGTGATTTTTGTTGTTTCTATTGTTTTCTTAAGTTTTTTCCTATATTCTTATCTTATTTCTCATCTTGTATTGTTGTATATCTAGAAAAGAAAGTCACGAGATCTAAAGATGTAAGTTTGTTATTTTTATTAGTTGTTACGTTTTTCATGGTTTTGGAGATTTTGTTATTTTTTGTTGTTTTCTTAATTTTTTTTTATATTATTATCTTATTTTTCATTTTCTGTTGTTGTAGATCTAGAAAAAAGATTTACAAAAACTAATTTTGTTGCTTTACTAGATTTTTAAAGTGATTTTTAATAGTTTTCGAAATTTTATATGGTTTTTTTAAGATTTTCAATAGATATTTGAGATTTATGGTGGTTTTACAGTTTTTTATTGTTGTTTTTGAGTTTTCTGCTTACGTTTTGAATTTGACACTAGTTTTTGAATTAATGGATTTTCGTGTTGCAGACTTCATTACAGGTTTGCAGATTTTAGTTGTAGACTTCAGTTGCACACTTCAGTTGCAGACTTCCGTTGCAGAGTTCTTATATTCTTATCTTATTTCTCATTTTCTTTTGTTGTAGAAAAAGATTCACAAAAAGTAATATTATTGTTTTAGTAGTTTTTAAAGTGATTTTAATGGTTTTTAAAATTTTAGATGGTTTTATTAAGATTTTCAATAGATATTTGAAATTCCCCTTGAAATTTATGGTGGTTCTACAGTTTTTGTGGATGTTTTTGAATTTTTTTTCTTACGTTTTGAATTTGACTTTGGTTTTTGAATCAATAGATTTTCGTGTTGCAGACTTCATTACAGGTTGCAGACTTCATTACAGGTTGCAGACTTCATTACAGGTTGCAGACTTCAGTTGTAGACTTCACAACACGTTTTTATTACAAATGCAGACTTCACTTGCAGACTTCATTAATAATTGCAGACTTCGTTTGTATTTTTGGTCATATTTTAAATGAGTTTTTGTCAACTTTATTGTAATATCACTAGCTCCCATCACTCCATCTTGTCAGTCAGTTTTCAATCAACTTTTTCAGAATTATAATAAACTATTAGTTGTATGTCAATCACCTTTCAATCAGCTCAAGTCAAATCATACTTATAAAATTACAAAATGACAACCATTAAAAACACAAATATTAGTATAAATTTTCATAAACACTTTTATACATAGTTAAGGACTTAGTGCATATTTAAGATACTTAGTGCATACTTCCTAATAACAAGAAATAACAAGAACTGAAAGATATGTATAAACAATTCCATCAAAATACTAAGTTAACAGGATAGTGTTGGATGTTTTTTGTAAAACAATATCGATAACATTGTGCCTTCAAATTAATTGAATTGATTGGTTACATGTTTCAGAAACTACACACTTATATCGGCAAACTTTGTTGTATAAATCTCGCAGACTTCTTTGCAGAATTTTCGGTAGAATTTGTACTTTGTCCTTACTCGTAACTTAATTTTCTGAGATACTCAACACTAAAACTTAATTCTTTACTTTACCGTAAAGAATATAATCCTCAGCATTCGATTAAACTTTATTCTCATCTTCATCAACAACGTAATCATCATCCTCAATTACAAACATTTTTCCTCCTCTTATATTATCCAAAGAAAAATTCCAAGTATCTGTAATACTCCACTCCCCACAAACAACAACGATTTGGACTATTATCTGCGGTAAAAATTAATGAATTTGATTAGATCATTGTACACATACTAAATTTTTTCACTGAAGTATACTTCTCGGAGAAGTCTGCTTTGGCGAGAAAAACTTTTTATTCCTATTAAAGTAGACTTCTCGAAGAAGTCTGCTTTGATCGGAATAAACGTCGCAGACTTCTCGGAGAAGTCTGCTTTGATCGGAATAAACGTCGTAGACTTCTCGGAGAAGTCTGCTTTGATAGGAATAAACTATTTTTCTCGCCAAAGCAATTTTTATTCCTATCAAAGCAGATTTCTCGGAGAAGTCTGTGATATTTATTCCGATCAAAGCAGACTTCTCCGAGAAGTCTGCTTTGATAGGAATAAAATGTTTTTCTAGCCAAAGCAGACTTCTCGCAGTCTGCGACGTTTATTCCGATCAAAGCAGACTTCTCCGAGAAGTCTGCTTTGATAGGAATAAAAATTGCTTTGGCGAGAAAAACAGTTTTCCTATCAAAGCAGACTTCTCCGAGAAGTCTGCGACATTTATTCCGATCAAAGCAGACTTCTCCGAGAAGTCTGCTTTGATAAGAATAAAAATTGCTTTGGCGAGAAAAACAATTTATTCCTATCAAAGCAGACTTCTCCGAGAAGTCTGCGACGTTTATTCTGATAAAAGCAGACTTCTCCAAGAAGTCTGCTTTGATAGGAATAAAATGTTTTTCTCGCCAAAGCAGACTTCTCGCAGTCTGCGACGTTTATTCCTATCAAAGCAGACTTTTTCAAGAAATCTGCTTTGATCGTAATAAACGTCGCAGACTTTTCGGAGAAGTCTGCTTTGATAGGAATAAACTATTTTTCTCGCCAAAGCAATTTTTATTCCTATCAAAGCAGACTTCTCTGAGAAGTCTGCTTTGATCGGAATAAACGTCGCAGACTTCTCCAAGAAGTCTGCTTTGATAGGAATAAAATGTTTTTCTCGCCAAAGCAGACTTCTCGGAGAAGTCTGCTTTGATAGGAATAAAATATTTTTTTCTCCAAAGCAATTTTTATTCCGATCAAAGCAGACTTCTCCGAGAAGTCTGCTTTGGCGAGAATAAACATCGCAGACTTCTTCGAGAAGTCTGCTATGATAGGAATAAAATGTTTTTCTCGCCAAAGCAGACTTCTCGGAGAAGTCTGCTTTGATAGGAATAAAATATTTTTCTCTCCAAAGCAATTTTTATTCCTATCAAAAAAGACTTCTCCGAGAAGTCTGCTTTGATCGGAATAAACGTCGCAGACTTTTCCGAGAAGTCTGCTTTGATAGGAATAAAATGTTTTTCTCGCCAAAGCAGACTTCTCGCAGACTTCTTGGAGAAGTTTGTTTTGATAGGAATAAAATATTTTTCTCTCCAAAAATTTTTTTATTCTTATCAAAGGAGACTTCTCAAAGTTTGCTTTGTAATATATTTACAAATAAGACTTCGAGAAGTCTGCTTTGTAATATATTTACAAAGCAGATTTCTCGTAACTGTATGAACTGAAAAAATAACCGAAAGCAAAACACGAAAACTAACCTTCGATCTTAGTTTTTTAGCTACGCGACTTAAATGATGACCGATATAAACTCCCAGAAGCTTGATTTAACGGATAATGATGAATTTTTGCAAAGTTGGAAGCTTTTGAATGTAGAGTGAAGAGAGAAATTGGAAGAAAATGAGAGAGAAAATTAAAGAGGTTGAGATGAATGAGATTTGATGAAGGAATAGAGGTATAAATGTGGGTGTGTCGATGGAATTAAAAGCTCCCAACAACCACGACAATGGTGGTTGTGTGCAATGAAGAAGATGACATTTTCGTAATATTTTTGAAAAATTTGTTCATAATGGTCTTTGTGTTGTTTTTGTTTTTTTAAGTTAATGGCAAAGTTGTAAATAAAGTTATTGTTGAAGGATAAAACAGGGATAGAAAGTTAGTTTTACAAAAAATGTATAAATTGTCAAACTTGCAATTGAAGACAAATTTTAGGTCAATTTTGCAAATGCCCCATATTAATATCTAAAATTTTAAATAAATTGAATCTTAGAGATATTTTATGAAAATTAGAATTTGAAAAGATATTTATATCATAACTGTAAAATTAGAATATATTTCTATCGTAGCTATAAATTTGAAAATATGTTTTGATTATTTTACACCAAAAAATATATCTTTTTCAAAATATTTAATTATTGAATAATATATTAAAATAGTAAATTTCAAAGTTTTTTTAATTATAACACACCAAAATTTAAATTTCAAAATAACATCAATTATTATGTAAATACTTATTTATTTTAAATAAATTACAAGTAAACTTAAATATTTTATTTGGGTTTTTTTTAATTTATAATTTAAATTTTATTATTTAGAAATTTTTAATGTATTTAGTTTTAAATTTATTATATTATTGAAAATTTTCATTAATGATGCTATTTATAAAATAATTTTTTTAAAATATGTTATTTTAGATAATTGTCCTATATTATTTTTAAGTTACACGAGTTAAATATTTTTTTATTTTTAAAATTATTTTAAAAACCTTTTATTTTTTATTAACAAATTTATAGTGGTAACTTTTGAATTAAACTATAGCTTTTATATTTTAAAACTTATAATCGTTATGAAAATGAAATAAAAAGATTTAAATGTTTAAAAATTCATTTAAATATTATAGTAACTACATTTATTAAGAATGCTAATTACAAATATTTATTGTAGATTTTTAGAAAACTTCCAAATAGTTGCATCAAAATTTCAAACATCTATAATTATATTGACTTTTTTTGTAATTGTTAATCAAGCTTCCACGTCAACATTAACACAATAACAATTATGACAAAATTGGTCCAATCAAATCACACCAGATCAAGAGCTTTTGCCATATCATATATATCATCCCTTGAATCACATTTATACATTACAATTTTTTGCATGATTGTGCAATAAAATTTTAAAAATATAATAAATAAATTTATCACATTTTCACAACAAATGGGTAAAATATTACTTGTCACATTTCTATTGGAAAGTGACATGTTTTTAATATGATAATTGGATTTCTAATATTTTTAGATTATTTTCCTAATCTTCTGTCAAACTATTTTGCTAATCTTCCATAATTAATGAAAAAAGGAAGAAATGAACCAATACATGACCCAAACCCTGACCTTGACGTTAGGATCCATCATCTATTTGATCGAATTGACTCTTTGTGTTGTGACCTGCGAGTGATAGCCGTGCGACTCCTAACTCCTAATCTCTCAGAATTCTCAGTTTCTTCAAGTTTCGTCGAGGATTCCCACAATTCGATTTCCTAATCTGATCCGACTCCGCTTAGATCAGGGCAAACAATGGCGGAGGTGATGAACACGGATCCGGAAGGTATCGATGGAGTTCGTATGACTTGGAATGTTTGGCCTCGCACCAAGGTTGAGGCTAGCAAGTGCGTGATTCCACTCGCTGCCTCAATCTCCCCGATCCGCCGTCATTCCGATATCCCTTCTCTTCCTTATGCTCCGCTCCGATGCCGGACCTGCAACGCTGCACTCAACGCCTTCGCTAGCGTCGATTTCGCCGCCAAGATCTGGAGCTGCCCTTTTTGCTACCAGCGGAGTCCTTTCCCGCCTCACTACCATATGATCTCAGAGACCAATCTCCCTGGCGAGCTTTATCCTCAGTACACCACTGTCGAATACACGATACCGCCGTCCGTCGTATCTGGTGCCGGTCAATTCGATCCGAGAACCGGCGCTGTTCCGCCTCAAGCGCCTCCACCAGTGTTCGTCTTTGTTCTCGACACTTGTATGATCGAGGAAGAATTAGGATTCGCCAAATCGGCGCTAAAGCAGGCGGTCGGATTGCTTCCAGAAAATACATTGGTGGGATTCGTGTCGTTTGGTACCCAGGCTCATGTACATGAATTGGGGTTCTCGGAGATGTCCAAAGTTTTTGTCTTCAAGGGCAACAAAGAAGTCTCCAAGGATCAAATTTTGGATCAGTTGGGGCTTGGGTCTTTCTCAAGGAGAGCTCCCACTTCTGGGTTTTCAAAAGGAGCGCAAAACGGATTCCAGAGTACAGGTGTGAACAGATTCCTGCTGCCCGCGTCGGAGTGCGAATACACACTGGATTCGGTGGGTAATGGTTTCAGTTTTAATATGACGACAATTTCTGCTATGTTCATTTTCACTTCACACGTTCTTGTTGTCAAGTTTCATCATATTCTTATGTTTCTATATGATCTATGTTGTAACGTGGGTTTTGAACACTGGTGTGGTTGAGTTTTGGTATGCAGCTGTTGGATGAGCTGCAGACAGACCAGTGGCCTGTCCAGCCAGGTCATCGTCCCCAACGATGCACAGGTGTGGCTTTGAGTGTAGCTGCAGGATTGCTTGGAGCTTGCTTGCCTGGAACTGGGGCTAGAATTGTAGCCTTGGTCGGAGGTCCATGTACAGAGGGCCCTGGAACGGTTAGAGTTTGTTGATTCCTCGGTTGATGTCACTTGCGAGTTTAATTGCTTCATATGTGTACCAAATTTGTTATAGTCTAAATCAAAGTTTCGTTCTATTGTCTTTTCAGATTATATCAAAGGATTTGTCAGATCCTGTGCGCTCCCACAAAGATCTAGATAAAGATGCTGCACCATACTATAAAAAAGCTGTCAAGTTTTATGATAGCATTGCAAAGCAGCTGGTCGCTCAGGGTCATGTGTTAGACCTTTTTGCTTCTGCACTTGATCAGGTATTAATGTGTCGTGATTTTATTTTGTTTGATGCCTAAACTCTGGGTCTTTTCGTCATGTATGAATATGTAGTTTTTTTTTTTGCAACGCCTGATTTCTCAAAGTTTCTGCTCCTTTTTTGTACATTTTAGCTAAAATGTAGGCCATCATCTCTCGTTAACTCCCTGGAAGTGTGGTATTTTGTGTCATTATCTTTAATATACATTCAGAGTTATTAACGTATTAGGCGACGTTAACATTGTTGATGCTCACCAATTGTCAAAGCTCTTGTACTCAAGTTGTTTAACTAACCTGTTATCACCAGCTATTCTTTTTCATCTGATTAATTTGTGAATGTTAGTGGTTGTGCACGAAAGCGCCCATTTGTAGATGTAACCTTTACATATTTTTGAAAACTGTGGCGATCTTATGTGATTGTTTTATAACACCCCTTTTGTCTGCAAATCTGAAATGTTTCTATTCAATCTTTAGGTACTTTTTTCATGCTTGCCTAGGCCATACATGTTTAAAACCCCTGTTTTTCTATTCATTTTAGTGTCCTTTTGCTGCTTAAACGATTTGAGTATACATTTTCACTACTATGTTTTCTTCTTAGTCTCAATGTTAATAAGGCCTTGCTTCTTCTGTCTATCAAATCATATTATTTTTCATCGCACGATACCTAACTATAACGGTCTCTGCTTTTGCATTTTGGGTATAGTTAGGTTGGGGTTG
Source organism: Pugionium dolabratum (assembly GCA_018901945.1). Classification (NCBI taxonomy): domain Eukaryota; kingdom Viridiplantae; phylum Streptophyta; class Magnoliopsida; order Brassicales; family Brassicaceae; genus Pugionium; species Pugionium dolabratum. Next base: position 69,615 of record JAEVFF010000190.1, read on the forward strand.
CTGAAATGAAAGTTGCAGTTGAAAGTACAGGTGGCCTTGTTGTTCTGTCTGAAAGTTTTGGCCATTCCGTATTCAAAGATTCATTCAAGCGGGTGTTTGAAAACGGCGAGCAGTCTCTTGGCCTCTGCTTTAAGTTAGTTTCTGCTCTGCTTCTGTACAATACTTTACTATATTTCTTCTGCTGAATTGGTGTCGCAAGATAAGGAGTATTTTGGCACTTCAAAATCCTTTATTTTGGAGCATTATGCATACTACTGCTTGTATGGTACGATGATATGTATTTTGCATCCTTTATTCCGAACTGACTATGAACATTTCATTTCAGTGGCACGCTTGAGGTCATTTGTTCAAAAGACATTAAAATTCAAGGGGTTATTGGGCCTTGCTCATCATTAGAAAAGGTTATTCCTAGAGTTCTTGGAATCCATTTCTTTCAAGATGTTATGTTTGTGTTTTGTAAATGAATAAAGCTATCTGATAGTAATTTATTATGTTTATTTTCATTTGGAGCCTTGCAGAAAGGTCCCAGCGTTGCTGACACAGTCATTGGAGAGGGGAATAGCAATGCTTGGAAGTTATGTGGCCTCGACAAGAGTACTTGCTTGACTGTATTCTTCGATCTAGCCTCAACTGGGTCAAATGCTTCTGGAGCTGTAAATCCTCAGTTGTATTTGCAGTTTCTTACAAGGTATTCTGACAGTTTTTGTTCACCTCTTTGTGTTTCCCTCATGTTTTTGTTTTTTTCAAACCTTTTGTCTTTCTGCAATATGTTACTTTCTTAGAAGCATTGGATTAACCGTTGTTGGCTGGATTGCAGTTACCAAAATCCTGAAGGTCAAACATTGCTGCGGGTTACAACTGTAACCAGACAGTGGGTAGATACTGCTGTGAGTACAGAGGTTTGTCGTTATCTTGCTTTCTGCATAACTTACCATCTGTGTTTGTCGTTGTCATGCTTTGTGCATAACTTACCACTTTATACTCGATATCAACGTACCACTTCGTACGCAATATCTAAAAAGCAATTGTTTATTTTGGAATTTACTAGCTCTTTTCCGGTAGCAGTGTTTCTTATATTTTTGGTAGCATTGTTCATGTTATGATCAGAACATGTTTTGGTTCTCACTCTTTCTTGCTATGGTAGAAAAATCTGCTATTAAGTTTTATCCTTTGTCTCCACCCTGTGCAAATGCGTTTAACATTAGTATTTTTGGCATTGTATCATTTTTGGTTGTAATATTTTTGTTCTCATTTTCGTACCAGCAAACGGTTGCCCACTTGTGTAATTAGTAAAAGCTTACTTATTTTGATTTTTTTTATCCTACTTATTTTGAATTTTAAGTGAAAAGTTTTTTGACTTTCAATGGGACTTCAAATTTTCTTTTCTTTTCTTGGAAAAAGTTTCTTGGTTAGGATAAGCTTGGTCCCGTTATGGTGTAGTGTATTCTGATGCCTAATGCTTTAGTTTATATGATTCCTAATCCCTTACCTGCTACGTGAACTTTTTCCTTCTGACTCGCTGCAAATTTGTATCATGTGAATCTCAAAATTAGTGTTGGTTGCATGATTTTGATATTTTATCCACGTGTTGATGCAAGTACCAACTTGATATCCTTATTTTTACATATCATTCTTCTCATGAAATCAATGATAGCTGTAGTTTCGGCATTCATGTAAATGTATTGTGGGTGTTTTAGTAACCAAAAGCTTTCTGGCAAGCTAACAATTTGTTATAACGACTGCTGTATGCATTCTCAGGAACTTGTGCAAGGCTTTGATCAAGAGACTGCTGCTGTGGTCATGGCAAGATTGGCGTCCTTGAAAATGGAAACAGAGGTACTTTACATCTTCTTTTCATTGCTTACAATATGTGGGTTAATTTGACCATGACTTAATTTGACTATAACTTTTTAGTGCTCTAGATGAGTTTCCTCTCCTAGCCAAATTTATGGGCGGCAGGGGGTTTCAGGGCCTATTGTTAAATGTTAAACTATGTCCCAAGGAAGTAATAAATAATAGTTGCTACGCTGTCCTGTCAAATTGCAGTACTTCGTTAGTTTTTTCTACTTGTATCTTTGTGATAGTGTTGCTCACGTAGACAGTGTATATGTATTACCTCAGGAGGGATTTGATGCTACTCGGTGGCTAGATCGGACTCTCATTCGTCTGTGTTCAAAATTTGGTGACTATAGAAAGGATGATCCATCCTCATTTACTCTGAATCCATACTTTTCATTGTTCCCTCAATTCATGTTTAATCTGCGGCGATCACAGTTTGTTCAGGTAGACTAGACACTACTGCTTTTAGATTTCATCATTATCTACCTTTATGTAACTGGCCTACATAGTTGAATTGTGTTTTCTTTTGCGGTGTTGGAATGGTGGCAGGTCTTTAACAATAGTCCAGATGAAACCGCATACTTCCGCATGTTGCTAAACCGGGAGAATATTTCAAATGCTACTGTCATGATCCAACCATCGCTGACGTCATATACATTCCATTCACAACCTCAGCCAGCTTTGCTGGATGTGGCTTCTATTGCAGCCGACCGAATTCTTCTGTTAGATGCATATTTTAGTGTTGTTGTCTTCCACGGAATGACTGTAGCACAGTGGCGAAACATGGGTTATCATCATCAGCCTGAACACGAGGTAACCCACGCTTTGAACTAGTAACTGTTTGTTTAGTTGTGAAAGCCTTTTTTACCATCACTTTTTATGCATTGTTTTGTGACATCTTTTATACCATCAAGAGTGCAATAATATCCTAAATCTCTGATGTCTCGTGTCAGGCATTTGCTCAGCTATTGCAAGCTCCTCAAGAGGATTCCCAGATGATTGTCCGGGAGCGTTTCCCAGTCCCAAGACTAGTTGTGTGTGATCAGCATGGATCGCAGGTAAGCATTTGCATATTTTTTATCTTTTGTGTCAGCTCGACTCCGATGGTTTGCTTCATCTGTGTGGGATTTTATCCATCGGTTCCTTGCGTATATTCATCACCATTTTACGTGTATATAATGCAGGCAAGGTTTTTATTGGCAAAGCTGAATCCATCAGCGACTTACAACAATGCAAACCAGATGTCGGCTGGGTCAGACATAATCTTCACTGATGACGTGAGTCTTCAAGTCTTTTTTGAACATCTTCAGAAACTGGCCGTGCAATCCTGAGGAAAATAGTCAGTCAGTCACAATCCCAGTTTTTCTTTTGTTTAAGTTATCCATCTTCCTTATTACCTGCCCGGCCGCCCGTTTGTACCATTTTAGAGTTCTTTGCTTCTTCTTTTTTTAATTCTTCTTCTGATATCAGCTCATTGGATTTGTCTGCTGTTCAGAGAATTATAGTTTTGCTGTTTTTGTTTGGGATAATCCCAATCTTTTATGATCAATTACATGATTTGGGTCAATGAACTTTTGGACATCCGTTCTGTTTATGATCCATTATGTTACCGTTTACTGTGGTGGTTTTTTTTTTAACCCTTTTTGCTGAGATCTGAACACCAATAATCCTGAACAATTGGCTACGGAGTTTTTCTCCCTTTTTAAACTCATATACACAATCTTTGGGATATACCCTCCTCAGGTTCCTTGACCATTTCTTCCATAATCTTCTTTGCTTCCTCCATAACACCTGCTCGAGACATACAATCCGCAACACTAACATTGTTTCAATTCGAGAACAACATACGTATCTGCTACGGCATTGCCTAGATTCAAGCCCAAACAGAGCATCTTCGAATGCTCCTTCCAGAATACATCATTTCTCTGAACAGAACTAGATACCTTCCCCTTGCTGAACCTAGCCGCCAAACATAGCGGTGTAAATTACAGTCTCTCTCTAACATGCATACCATTGAACAACTTACGTGCATGTGAGATTTTTCTCATATCGACATAAATAATCACTTAAGCCGAGCTGATTTGCGCCAAATCCAAGCTTCACGATGAAATCCCCGTTTCACCTCTGGAAACGCAGAGCAATCTCGTAGAATAAGAGCAAGTGTGAAATGATCCGGCCTAACGCTGGACTCTTGCCACGAAGAAACAATCCGCTTGACTTGTGAAGCAAAACACGATCTAGAGAACTGGCCGATGACTATCTTCTATGAAAAAATGTTGTGATAAGGCATGTGCCAGAAGATAGCAAGCGAGATAGGAAAGAGATGATGGAGCTTGGAGTAAGCAAGAACAAGCTTGGAGTCGAGCACAACGTTGGAATAGATATATAGAAGTACGACGAAGATGAGAGAGATCGCGTAAATGGTTAACGTTTGGGGATTGTTGGTCGAAGAGAAAAGAGGTCTGGAGTTAGAAACGAAGAAACTGTTGATAATCTGGAGTTAGAAACGAAGAAACTGTTGATAATCTGGAGTTAGAAACGAAGTACCTTGATGAAAAATGAGTTATCCAGAAAATAAAATAACTTTTGAAAAATAAAATAAAATATATTTTTGAAAAGTTTGATGAGAGAAACTTATAGACGATAGATCTCATCTCCCGGTAAATTTCGAATTTCTTAGTCTCTCTTTGGCGCTCTCTCTATCTCAAATGTTCTTCTTTCTAGATCCGCAGGAACAAGACTCCGATCATCTTCTCCATGAAGCTGTGGTGGATCCTAACCATCATTTTCCGTCGCCGCCATGCGCGAATGGTCACCGATCCACGATTTCTCTGCGCACCGACCAAGGCGGAACATTCTGCTTCATCTGCTTCTCCAATCTCGTCTCCGACCCACGTGTCCCAACCGTCCATGTTTCCTACGCGCTTCACCAGCTCTCAATCGGTTTCTCCGAACCTATCTTCCTCCGAACGCTCCTCTCCTCACACGTTCACTTTCTTGTATCGCCTCTAGTCCGGGCTCTCTCTTCTTTTGATGATGCTTCCATCGCTATCCAGATTATGGATACCATCTATTTTCTCTGTTCTGTCGAGGAATCTTCCATTGGCGAGGATTTTGTGGAGAAAGTCTCCGTTCAGCTCTCTTCTGGTGCCTTAGGTTGGAGCCGAAGACAGGTTCATATGGTATTGGGAATTCGCGTTGAGATTTCATCGAATAACTATCTCAGATATTATCAATCCATCTAATTAGATTCTAGTCACTGAATTTTCCTGCTAATACTTCTCTGAATCTCTCATGCATAGCTCTATGTCTGTCTTTACAGCTCCATTGCTTTGGCGTTTTGATGAGCTATGAGAATATAGACATCAATTCCCACATCAAAGATAAAGAATCTCTTGTTTGCCAACTCGTTGAAGGTCTTCAGTTACCGAGGTAATGTGCATAAACCACTTGGAAACTATTGTTCTTTATATTTTGTATGGGGCCTGTTGTGATTATATCCTGTTTGTTAACTTACTAGTGAGGAAATACGCGGTGAAATCCTTTTCGCTTTGTACAAATTTTCTGCTCTACAATTCACAGAACAAAATGTTGATGGGACTGAGGTTCTTTCTTCATTGTGTCCTAAGCTTTTATACCTATCCTTGGAAGCTCTTGCAAAAACACAGAGAGATGATGTTCGCTTGAATTGTGTAGGTTTGTATGAACTCTTATCTATCTGTTTCATTATAATGTGGTAGGCATTTTCCACCTCTGACTCTCTGTGGTGGACTTCTAACTCAAAATGTTTAGTGTCTTTGATACAGTAGAACGTTCTCAGACTCAGGCTACCATAGGTTTTGCTATATTTCAGCTAAACATAGATTTTGACCTTTGTAGCCCTTTTGACTATCCTGGCCCAGCAAGGTCTTTTAGCAAATTCACATACAAGTCCTGTCAGCAGCATGAGCTTGGATGAAATGGATGATGACCCTATGCAGACAGCTGAGACTGTAGTCGCCAGGCCTTGTTTAAATGTCTTATTTGCTGAGGCCATAAAAGGTCCGTTGCTTTCAACTGACAGCGAGGTTCAAATAAGATCTCTTGATCTTATCTTCCATTATGTGTCCCAAGAGAATATTCCAAGTAGGCAGATTCAAGGTCTGGTAGAAGAAAACGTTGCGGATTATATATTTGAGATACTACGGTTATCAGGTAATTGCAGTCTTCTTAAATTTAGTGTATATACTGCTATTGGGCATTCCATTGTACTCGAAGGATTAGAAACTTTTCCAGATACTAGTGGAAGGTTGAGAAGCTAAGAAATGAAGTTATTATATACTGCTATTGGGCATTCCATGGGTTTTTCCTCTGGAAGCTCACATATGCATGAGCGTTGATAGATAGTTGTCTTATGTGTGCGACTGATGAACTTTCTTCATGAACAGAGTGTAAAGATCAGATCATAAATTCTTGCCTCAGAGTTCTTGATCTATTTTCCCTTGCCGAGCATTCCTTTCGGAAGAGACTTGTTATTGGGTTTCCTTCAGTCATCGTAGTGCTTCACTATGTAGGTGGAGTTCCTTGCCATCCTTTTCAAATCCAGACACTGAAGCTTATCTCGAGCTGTCTTTCTGATTTCCCTGGGATTGCTTCATGTTCTCAAGTTCAGGAAATTGCTCTGGTTCTGAAAACGATGCTTGAAAGATATTATTCTCAAGAGATGGGATTATTTCCAGATGCATTTGAGATTATCTGCTCAGTCTTTGTTTCCCTCATGAAAACTCCATCTTTTGCCGAGACTCCAGATGTGCTGACATCATTGCAAGAAGCCCTTGGACATGCCATTTTGGCCTGTCTTAGTCTCCCTGAGAAAGATTCAACTCAGATCTCGCATGCCGTCTACTTACTCAATGAAGTGTATGCATATTGTACCGCACCAACATCCATAAACCAGACCAGTTGCATTGATTTAAGACACTGTGTTATAGACGTGTGTGTATCACATCTATTGCCGTGGTTCCTCGCTAATGTCAACGAAATTAGTGAGGAAACAACTCTAGGCATAATGGAAGCTTTTCAGTCTGTTCTGCTTCAGAATTCAGATATTCAAGTCATGGAGTTTGCAGAGATACTTGTTTCCGCAGATTGGTTCAGCTTTTCATTCGGATGTCTAGGAAACTTCTCTACTGCTACGATGAAACAGAGGGTATATTTGATGCTCAGTTCCCTTGTTGATATTCTTCTCAAACAAAAAATGGGGTCACTTATCAGAAATGCTCTTCCTTGTCTTCCTTCTGATCCACAAGATTTGCTGTTTTTGCTCGGGCGAGATAGTTCCAATAATCAAGAGTTGGCTTCCTGCCAGTCGGCAGCTTTGCTGATTTTCCATGCCAGTTGGATATACAATGACAGGTGACTTAGGCTTTTGAGTTTTAATGATGTTTTTGATAGGCGCACTAAGGAGCTGCAATTTATTTATTCCTTATATTCTTTTGCATCTTTTGCAGGCTTGCGGATGATAAGATGGTTTTAGCTTCATTGGAGCAATACATTCTTGTAAACAGGACAAGTTTAATACGTGATTCTCCACCGTTGCTGCATCTAGTGAATCTATATAGTCTTTGCAGGAGTCTTCAAAACAAGAGATACCAAACATCCTACAGTCTAGAAGCTGAGAGAATAGTTTTTCATCTACTCGATGAATATGAATGGGACTTGGGTTCCAGTGATATACATCTAGAATCTCTGAAGTGGCTTTTTCAACAAGAACATATCAGTAAAAGATTAACTTACCAGATCCAAAAGATGTCCCAGGACAACTTAATTGGAAATGAAGTTCACAATGTATATGGAGATGGGAGACAGAGATCACTCACTTATTGGTTCGCACAGTTGATATCAGAAGGAGAAAATTATGCTCCAACTATTTTGGTTAACTTGTTGTCTCAGCTAGCAGAGAAGGAAGAGCAAGGAAATGATGTTATCTCAATTCTAAATCTGATGACCACGGTGATTTCTATATCCCCAACTGCCTCCAACCAGTTATCCATGAACGGTATTGGAAATGCAATTCATAGACTCGTTTGTGGTTTTACCAAGTCATCCTTCGGAACATCTTTTACATCACTCCTTCCGCTAATATTCAATATCTTAACTTCAGTGCAACCTAGAGTGCTTATAAATGACGAATCCTGGGATGCTGTGTTTATAAAGGTGTGCCGTCTTAACCTTCTCTCCACCAACATTGTTATTTTATCAAAGAGCTTAATGAATCATGTTTGTTTTGTAGCTGTTAAACTATTTGAGCTTGCAAGACAGTGCCATAACACAGAACCATGAATATATGATGGTGATTGGCATTCTTTCTTTGATTCTGTACCGCTCATCAGATGGAGCACTTGTGGAAGCGTCAAGAAGTATTGTGTTGAATTCGTATTTAGCATCAGCAATTAAAACTGTGGTTGATGTAGCTTGCTCAAAGGGTCCAGCATTGGCTCATTATCAGGATGAAACCGACATCAGGGAGGCTCTAGCATTCACGTTACCTCTCTACTTTTTCTCATTAAGAAGGTAGCGTCTGAAATTGTTCACACTATTAGATCCTACGTCTAACGGTTCTGTCTCCCTTTTGGTCTTTGTTAGCTTGCAGGTTATTCTACCTGGAGCAGTGGATTGGCAAACTTTCTTTGGTCCATCAGGCAACCTGGAAACACTATCCGTAGTCTGCATCCATGTCCATAATTTGTGCAGGTTGATGCATTTTGGAACACCCCGAATCAAACTTATCGCCTCTTATTGCCTTTTGGAGTTGTTCACTGGACTAGAAGAACAGATCGACATAAAAAAAGAGCAACTACGGTGTTCATCGAGTTACCTGAAATCAGTGAAAGCTGTTTTAGGCGGTCTTGTATTCTATGATGACATAAGAGTAGCCACAAATTCTGCGGTTTGTCTTTCATTGATTTTAGGATGGGAAGACATGGAAGGAAAAACAGAGATAGTTACGAGCAGCTCATGGTACAGGTTTATTGCAGAAGAAATGTCAGTCTCCTTGGCCATGCCTTGTTCGGCATCAAATACTTTTGTGAACCACCACAAACCAGCTGTCTATTTATCCGTTGCCATGCTAAGACTCAAGGACAAGCCGGTGTGGCTGAGAACTGTTTTTGATGAGCCTTGCATCTCTAGCATGATTCAGAATCTGAATGGGGCGAATATCAGCAGTGAAATTGTAATTTTGTTTCGAGAACTTTTGCAGGCTCAGCTATTGAACTCCGAGCAAGTGGCCAAGTTGAATCGCGTATTCCAGGTCAGTAACGCTTATAAGGTTACTCAAGGCTAATGATTAAGATAGGTTTGAATACACTCAAATCAATTTCATGACATTCTCATTGATACTGCAGGCAAGCAGAAAACAAATACACAGAAATGGAACTCTAGAAGAGATCGTCGAAGAACAAGAACAATGGACAATTTCCTCAATCCATGACAATGGTGAAGTCTGCAACTATCTTATTTACTTGATAGTTTCTAATTCGTTTGGGCAGACAAATAGAAGCCAAACAAATAGCCAGAAGAAGACACAGGTTCTCGATGAAATCGAACAATTCTCCAAGCTATTATCAACAAGAGAGAATGGTGTTACCGACACAACACCACGTTAGGTCTACACCAGGCGGAGAAACCAGACAAAATGCAACACAGAGAGAATCATAAAGCAGACAGGAACAGGACAGGACAGGACATACGAGAAGATGAAGTGGTTACAACTGTTAGTCTCTACATACAGTATAATGTGTGTATAAGCTGGAATATACATACTAAGGTTGGCTTTTCTGATTCTTAACCACGAGTTCCATTAGAGACTGGTAAGTCCATGACTTCGATTCTTCGCCTCTCATACCAAGAGACTGGTTCTTCAGTTCTTCGCAGCTTCTAAGAAACTGTCCTTTCCCAAAAGCAGCATGAACCAAAGCGTCAGTCTTCATTTCCACAGGCTTATCAAGAAACCCAATCTTTTTCCAAGTCATAAAAACTCGAGTACCATCAAACCCAGCTTCGCTCAAGTCGAAGACAATTCCTACAGTTACAAGATCAAGGTTCACATGTTTTGTCCGTAGCTCAGAGAGTAACAATTCAACGCTCTTGAAATCTCGCATCTTTGAGTAAGCTAAAAGGACGATATTTGCAAAAGTTGTGTTCCAAGGAACTCTAGCTTCTTCCATCTCTTTAACAACATAATCAAGACCTTTCCGACTCACAAGACGGGCATGGCACAGAAGCCTGAGACACCAAGCTAGATCGTTCCTACGGGTTCTAGAAGAAATGCCACGACCCAAATCATCGAGTCTAGAGAACATGAGGTTATCGATGTAAACGTTAGCTAATTTCCTAACTAAACCCTCGTCCAAAGAAATCCCAAACCTTATAATCTTGTTATACGTATCCTCCATCTTTTCTATTACCCCAAAATTCGCATAAGCTTCAAGCATGGAAACCAATGTACAAGGCTCAAGAGTCATCTTCCTCGACATCAAGCTCTGATACATTTGCTCCATTCTCTTAAGCAACCCTCCTCGGGAAAACTCACGTATGAGTAAATTATAAGTAACATGGTCGCGAACACAACCATCAGATTCCATTCTCTTGAGGCACAAAACAATCTCATCATACATTTTCCATTTACCGTATGCTTCAATCAACCCATCGTATGTGTCGGTTTCTGGTAAAAGATCATTTTCTTTCATCTGATTCAAGTATAATATAGCTTCTTCAAACCTCCCATCACCAGCATAACCATGAATGATCGAATTGTATATTTCCAAAGAAGGGATAAGCTCATGTTCATCAACCATACATCGAAAAGCTCGAATTGCTTCATTCATCGATCTTTCCACACATAGAAACCTTATAATCCTCTCATAATTCGCTTCGGTTATTCGGGACCGCTCTAGATTCTTCCACGCATCAAAAACCTGCAATTGAACAAAAACCCATCTTTTCCAAATGTTTCTTTCTCACGTTTCATGCATATATAGGACATATATAAGGAGATGAAAGTTCAAATTACAGGAAGAATCTCGTGCAATCTTGAGGAGTGGCGGAGAAAACGAATGACGGCCCAGAAATGGTCTCTACTCCAGTCTCCATCTTCCTTAAGTAGCTGTAGAGGACACGAACCAGGACGGTCAAGCCGCCGAAGCAATGAATTGAGAAACCGATGATGGTGATGGTGGTGGTGGTGGTGACTATCGGAGAGAAGAGAGGTTGATTGCGTTGCGTCTTCGGTGACGAGAGACAAGGGCAAAGAGCGGCGGAGAGACACAGAGAAGACGGTAATTGTTTTAGGTCTCGACTTTAATGAACTGAGGAGCCTTGTGTTCGAATTCCATAGCGGAGGAGGTGACTTCTGTAGCTTCGAGCTGTGGAGAAATTGCGCCGTCAGATTTTCCATAGACTTCTTCACTGACAAGCGCTCGGTCTGTAAAAGTGTGAACATACTGGTTTAACTTTCTGTTCGGTTTAATAGCTTACACACCGGTTAACAACTTTTTATTCGGTTTAGATCAATTGGATTACTGTTCGTAATAAACACAACATAATTGATTAATAAGAAGTGAAAATTGAAATATCAATTGGATTGTTGACTGAAAAAGAGTTATTTGGTTCTTTCCAAACCAATAGTAATTTGTAATTTTTTAATTTTATCTTTCCAAACCAGGTTCGAATTAAAAACCTGGTTTATTTTTTTCTTTCAAAAACCAAATATTATAAAGGGCAAAAGAAATAAATCAGTCATAGGATAAGAGTCAATTCTGCATAAAGTAATTAAAGCTCCTCCAAGAATCATCATCATCCTACCATTATCATACATTACAGCCTCTTACTTAACAGAGGAGCAGCAAACAAATGGCACCCAAAAGGGTCTTCCTTTCACTTTTCTATCCTCTCTCTTTAAGTCCACTGGATACTTTGCTGGCGAATTCCACTCCTCACTCACTTCTCTTCTCTCTGGCCATCGTCCGTCTTCCGGTGAAGTCTCTTGTCCCAATATCGAACTCACTCTCGATATGTTGCTCTCATTATCCTTCTTTGCTTCTGCTAGTAGCCTTGGTGATTTTGCTTCACTCAAAAGGTTCTTTAGCGGGATGTGTTGCTCGTTTCCTGTGCTCCAGCTTCTTGTCATCTCTTGGTTCTTCGACAGAGCAACAGCAAGTGATGATGACTCAGATACGTTTTCTGGTTTGTTAACTCCACCACTAGGTCCTGTTCCAATCAATATCGACTAAGCTATTAGAAAAAATACACAATGTTCCTTTTCAATGACTCTCTCTAGTGCTACACTGACGAAGGTTTTGGGTTTTTGCTCATATAAGATTGGATACGTACCTGAAGCTGATCCCAAGTTGTATTCAAATGCAGTAGTTGTATTATTTCTAGAGACTAGTGGGCTCGAAACCAGTGATCTAATCTGTGCTTCTGAAAGATTCTGCAGCCTCCCAAAATCTCGATGGTCATTTGATTCGATTGTCACAGGGACTTCTGCATAAAAGTTGTGTGCTTTCATATTACCGTCAATTTCATTTGCTTGAATAACCCCTAAGCCACCAACAACCTTGTGGAACTCTGTCTTTCCGCTTTCCGTTAACGTATGATTAGCTGTTTTAGCAGAATCATCAGGTGCAGTGCCTGTCAATCTAGAATGACTCATCGGATCTTCTGTTGTATTTGTTACATTTATGAATTTGCTTTTCTCCACCAGCCCCCCTTTGTTACTCTCTCCACAAACTTCATCATTACTTTCACAGGCTTCAGCACCGCTTAGGAGGATGGAGTCATTACATGTTTCTGCTGAACTTTTCGTCCGATTGTTTGCATCTTCTCCTTCCAATACAACAGCTACCGGAGAAACATATTCAACGGCACAAGAGGATTCCGAACTCAGCTTGTTACTTTGGCTGTTCTCCTCAGCTACAACATTTGCTTGAATAAGTTCGCTCTCATGACCAGTGAGATCAACTACACCAGTTTTGTTAGCTGCATGGCCCACATCAGCGTTTGAGTCAGCAACTATAGGATCTATGGCAGGTAGAGACATTCTCAAGATTTCTGATTCAACAGTTTCTTCTTCTTGTGCAGCACCAAACGATGATAAATCCTCTTTAGCCTTTGTTTCGATATCTTCAGGGTCAGTTTTAGATATCACTATGTTCTGTGTGCTGGGAAATTCCTTGACCGCACCCAAAGCAGTTTGGCCTTGAGGTTCAGATTTGTCTTCCAAGAGAAGCTTGTCTGATGAAGAAACCTCCGTGCCATTAGTTAAGCTTTTAGGCTGTATACCAAAATTCTCTTTCTGAGTAAGAGTATCAGTTTCACATTCCAATTCCTTAGGTGGCTCAGGAAGACAGGGGCTCGTAGAATGATTCGATTCAAATTCTTCAAGGCCTTTGGTTCCATGCAAAGAGACGTCAGCATTTTTTGCAAAAGGTTTATAATCAGGAACAGATTGACTGGTGCTGGTAACTTGAGCTGCATTAGCTTTTAAAGGAGAAGTATCGACTGGAACATTCTCAGTCTCACTGAATACATAGTCAGCTTCACCAGGATAAATCATACTTGTTGTAAATCCATGGGGACCCTCCAAGTCTGAGTAAATCACTTCATCATTCCATGATGAGTTCGAAGTATCGACTATCTTTCCTATTGCAGGTGCTAACTCTTTACATTCTGACTCTAATCCAACATTTGATATGGTATCAGCACCGTCAATGACCTGAGCTCCCTCTGATGATTCACTCAGAGTTTTAGATGCCATCGAGTGTCCTTCAGTAGAAGGTTCTCCACCTTGTTGATTACCAGAAGCTGCTTCAACTGTAATTGGGACATTGTAGTTTTCCACTGGTGGAACTTCACAGCTCTCTTGAACAACTTCAGAGCTTTTTACCACATAACCAGTTGATGAACTGTTGCACTGCTGAGTTTCACCTTGAAAAGTTCCATATTCATCTGTTATAAAGTCAAAGTAAAGCAGGCACATCACATAAGACATGAAAGCCAACAGGGAATAAAACTGAGAAATGTAATTAACAGAAGACGCAATGAACTGCATGGCTTTTCCTTTGAGCCGGATTGTAATAACATAGTCCGCAGATTTTAAGATTTCGTAAAAGACCAAAAGAAACTCAATCATGACTCTATACCATGATGAACAGAACCTACCAAGCACATTAACGTTAGCACTGATTCTCATTAGCATCAGAAGCTAACATTGTCCCTGAGTTGCTTATCAAATATAGTAACTCACCAGGATTCTTAGAACTCTTTCCCGCACAATTTGTTGCCATCTCTCCTTTTTCCTTGAAAGAATCAGATACAAGGCTGCACGAAAATTCACAAACAGCATCTGCAAAGACATCCTCTTCAGATATTTCCCCGATTCCACCAATTCTCTCATCAGCTTTCTCCATAACTCTTGGACCTTACCTCAGTAAGCATAGATTATAACATTAGCACCAAGAAAGAAACAACAATGACAGAGGCTAATAAAACGTATTCACATGTATCCAAATCACATCATAAATGTTCCTTACTTGGTGTTTTTAGTTCATCATCAAAGCAATGTTCTTTCTGCAAATCAAGAGTCTGGTTTGCCTTTTCGGAATCAAGGATCTCAAATCCTTTGATGGTTCCACATACATTCTTGTGTGCACGCCTATTTTTAGCACTAGGATGTGGCTTTGGATAATTCCAACCACATTTAGTACAGACTTGAGCCCCATGGCTCTTACCTCCTATATAATAGATTTAACAAAAGCATCAGTGCCTATATTCTTAAATTGATATATATTCTAAAAGACTTGTTTAAGCAAAAAAAACTTAGGAAAAAAATAGACATTAAAGACAAAAAGGAGAAAACCATTATTGCAAAAGCGAAATTGCTAGAAAGTTGCAATAAAAAAAGCGAGAAAAAATCTAAAGACAATTCCAAGAAGAAATCATTCTTATTCATGAACATACTGAGATTCACACACAGTAGGGGAAAAAACTGGGAAAGAGACAACAAAAGTAAGAGACGAAGTAAAAATTCAACTAAAAACCGAAAGTGCAATGACATTTGAAAGATAGAAAATTGGAACTTTAAGAAGAAAACACATTGTGAATGATTACGAGACCTTGAGAATGTTGTGGGTTAGTGAGGACCTGAGAATCCATGTGAAGAGGTTTAGGTTTTACAAAAGAAGAAGAAGAAGAAGAAAGTGTTTAAGTTTTTCGAAGCATTGTTGTTGTGAGTTTTGGAAAACGAAGAAGCCAAGTAAAAGCCCACTCACACCGATCGGTGAGTGGGGCCCATATTTATATATATCGTAATTGTACGGATCTTTTTTAGTAAAGTGTGAAAGCATTGTTATTATTGGTTCATTGCTAACTATCACAACCAACAAACAAAAGATTAATCTTTGTCAACAACAAAATATCAAATTTCATAATTATGTCATTTGGTTCTGCCAGAAAAATCATATCATTTTTTGGTTGTAATAATTATAATAACTAGTACTAACTAAAATCCAATATTATAATAATGTTTCCAAAGGGAGAAATAAATAAGTTAATTGTTACACCATTTTTACGTTTATCCCAAAGTTGTGAAATTCGATTCCACCTTCCATATTACGAATATGTTAAATTTTCGTATGAAAATATTTGGTTATTGAGTTGGCATTGTGTGGCTCACTAAAAAAAATAATAATAAAAATAATGCTTTTGAAAAAAAGACATTGATCAGTTAGATGTTGAAAATATTTACAAATGTTGAGGAGTACATTGAGGAATGTCAAAATAGATTTAAATTCGAAGATAGAGGAATTCAAATAGATTCGTCAATGCTATCCAGAATTTTTGCTCACATACCAACCAAAAGAAAATAACACACAGACGGACGGACTAGCAAAAAGCGCAAATAAAAGAAATGATATCTTCTCTCATATAAATATTTCAATACTATATTGGTTCGACGATACGTTATGTATTTGGTAGAAAATTGTAATGATTATACCAAAGTCAAAAAAAAAATATTTAAATTAATGAGTTAATCCAAATAAGCCCAATCCATGGATCTTAATGAGTTGGAAATTAGAGTCTTAAGAGAGCAATGGTTTAATAGAGCAATAGTTTAATAGATAAATGGATTTAATGAATTGGGTTTAAATGGTTTGGATTGAAATAGATTAATAGGTTAAATATAACCAAACCAACAACAAAGTTAATTTTGATAACTACAATTTTAAAAATGATCATCAATGATTTTTATTTGATACAATTAACTTTTTCAGTTCGTACAACTTATATCGCTATTTCTTCTCTTGTGTGTTGCAAGAGGTGAGCTTTCATTGTGCAATGACGAATGCAAGATCGTTATTATTTGATCAGATACAAAATTGTGCAAAAACATTCTCTCGAACAAGCCAAGAAGGCATCATCACATTAACCAAAAGACTAATACATATAGTTTAAAGTTTATTTTTAGATCTTGACTGGTTTTAGTAAATATTATGTGATATCTCGAAGAAAACATTGCATAATAGATTATTCAATGATGATGATTTAATGATTAGTAATATAGTTAAAGAAATCTCGATATATTTGTTTTATTATATTCAATAAACTATGTTACCTCTATTATCTAATATTTAATCTGATAATCACCAAATGCATGTATAGATTGTTTTCAAATAAAACTATTATATTTTAAAGTTTAAATTATTTTTTGTAGTTGAGTTACAATATACTAATTCAATATTCCAACACTTTTATACGAATGAGGGTGGATCGAACTCCACATATTTGAAATCGCAGCATAAGTTAATCTACTTAACCATTAATCTATAATCTATAGTTTAATGAGTTAATTAGTGATATATGATTCAAAAGTAGGAAAAGATAAACGAATGTATTTTCCCATTTGACAATGTCTGTTTCCTTGTATTTATTGATGTTGATAGTCTTGTTGGAGTGAACGTGGTGAAGAACTTGAGAGCAAGCATGTCCAAGTCTATAATGTCAATGGGGTTGTTTGCCGCCTGTTTTTGACTAGAGTAGAATGTTAATTTATTTTCTATGATTTCGATTATGAAATTTTAATCCCAAAAACATCTAGATTTAATTTAATTCAAACTAATATTGTAGAAGAAGAAGAAAATACTAACCTTGATCCATGAAGAATTAGATTGATTTTTTTCCTCCCTTTGATCTCTTCCTTAATCTCTTCTTTTATGATTCTTTTGATGAATTAAGAATCAATAATAACTTTTTCTCTTTAATTGTGTATATTTTCTCTCTCTAAAAAACTATAAACCCACACGACACACTCATTCATTTTTGAAGAGTTGTGATGGTTTTATAACAATTAGAAAATAACCACCCTTTTAATAACCACTATATATATATAACATTATCCATATGTAGTTATAATTATTCTTTTATTAACTACTAATGCATTATATATAAATGTATTTAAATATTAGAGAAAGTTACTAATTAAATATGATAAGATAAGGGAGGAGGGTTATCAATACACCCAAATTCTAATATCGTTAACCGAAACCGATTCATCACGGTATCGTCTTTTATATATTAGAATTATAAACATTAATATGAACTTGATCCGTATAATTAAACCGAAAGACACATAGGTCACATACAAGAATATAAATATTCTTACATTCTCCCACTTGACCTTGTGTCGACTTGATGATTCAACAACCTTAATGTTCACTTTACATCAAGTTCATTTTAATTTAAACTATCATAATAAAATTAGAATTGATCGGATCATGGCGGTCACACATCATTAGACGACATGATCCCTTCCATGTATCACAAAACAATCCCAACTTCATATATAGTTTCTTTATATTGAGAATAACCTTTAATTTCTCAATCTAATCATATGTTATCAGAGAACCATAAGTGTATACACATATTTTAATGATAACATATCTATTAAAACCAAAAACATAACTTAAATTGAATTCATAGTGTCATACATATAATGAACATATCATAATCATAATAGCAAGACTTTGTCTATAATACCCATACGCTCTACATGACCAATAAATATTTTGGGTGGTAGTCCCTTAGTTAACGGATCCGCTACCATCATATCTGTTCTTATATGTTCAAATGACACTCTATGTTTCTGTACTTCTTCTTTGACAGCTAAGTACTTTAACTCCATGTGCTTAGCACCTTTAGTACTTATCATTCTTTGAAAAGAAGACAGCTGCGGAATTATCACAATAGATTCTCAGCGGCTTCGCTATAGTGTCGACAATACGAAGTCCCGAGATAAAGTTCCGTAACCACAATGCATGAATTGTGGCCTCAAAGCATGCCACAAATTCGGCCTCCATAGTGGAAGTAGCAATGACGGACTGTTTTCCACTTTTCCATGATATTGCTCCCCCAGCTAATAGGAACAAATAGCCAAACGTCGATTTTCTACTGTCAACGCATCCGGCATAATCTGAATCTAAATATCCAATGACCTCAAGGTGATTAGATTTCTTGTATGTAAACATGTGCTCTTTGGTGCCTTGCATGTACCTGAGAACCTTCTTTGTAGCTCTCCAATGGTCCATTCCGGGATTACTTTGATATCGACCCAACATACCAACCGCAAAGCTGATATCTGGCCGAGTACATGTTTGAACATAGTTCAAACTCCCAACCACTGATGCATATGGAATTCTTTCCATTTCCTTATGCTCTAATTCATTTTTAGGACATTGCATTTTACTGAATTTGTCCCCTTTCTGAATTGGAGCTATCCCTGCGGAGCATTTGTCCATTTTATATCTCTCTAAAATCTTATTGATATATCCTTTTTGAGACAATCTTAACAATCCTTGTGCTCTATCTCGAAATATTTCTATTCCGATCACATATGATGCCTCACCCATATCTTTCATTTCAAATTTTTTAGAGAGATACTTCTTTATATCATGTAACATGCCCATGTCGTTTGCAGCAAGCAAAATATCATCAACATATAAGACTAAAATCACAAACTTGCTCCCACTAACTTTAATGTAGAAACATCGATCAACGATGACTTCTACAAAACCGTATGACAAGATGATATCATTAAACTTTAAATACCATTGTCTAGAAGCTTGTTTAGTCCATATATCGACTTTCTCAGCTTACATACCATATGTTCTTTTCCTATGACCACGAAACCTTCATGTTGGTCCATATATACTTCTTCCTCAAGCTCTCCATTTAGAAAGGCGGTTTTCACATCCATCTGGTGAAGCTCTAGATCATAATGAGCCACCAAAGCCAAAACAATTCTTAGAGAATCCTTCTTTGAAACCGGAGAGAAGGTCTCTTTATAGTCAATACCATCTTTTTGGGTGAAACCTTTAGCAACAAGACGAGCCTTGTATCTTTCAATGTTACCTTTCGAGTCGCGTTTGGTCTTAAAGACCCATTTAGAACCAATGGTTTTGAAACCGTTAGGCAACTCTACTAAGTCCCATACATTGTTATCACCCATAGATTTTATTTCTTCTTTCGAGGCAATTAACCATTTTTCAGAATTGTCACTTTTCATGGCTTTTTGAAATGAGCACGGATCTTCATCAATGCTTAAGTCACATTCACTTTCAATAGCATAAACCACATAGTCATTTGAAATAGCAGATCTTCTTTCTCTTCCAGATCGCCTTAATGGTTCTTATGGTACACTATTCTCTTCTTGAATTGTAACCGGTTCATTAATTGTATTTTCTACTAGTGGGGTTGACACATCATTATGTTGTTCTATTGCGTCATTTAACTGTGATGCAACAATAGGAACAACAACCTCAGGTGCAATGATAGGTGAAGGAACATCAACATGGACTTCCTGAATGTCCACTTTTCGTGGTTCACCACTCCCACTAGTTTCACCATTTTCAATGAACCTAGCATTACCGGTCTCCACTATTCTCGTACTATAGTTAGGACAATAAAATATATACCCCTTTGATTTTTCAGAATAACCAATGAAAAATCCACTGATAGTCCTAAAATCAAGTTTCTTTTCATGTGGGTTATACAACCTTACTTCTGCTGGACAACCCCAAACACGTAGATGTCTTAAACTAGGTTTCCTTCCCGTCCATAGTTCATAAGGGGTCTTAGGAACAGCCTTGCTAGGAACCCGGTTCAGCAAATACGTTATAGTTTTTAATGCATATACCCACAACGAAGAGGGTAAAGAGCAATTACTTAATATGCTCCTAACCATATCCATTAAAGTACGATTCCGCCTCTCAGCTACACCATTCTGCTGAGGAGTACCAGGCATTGTATATTGTGCACAAATACCTTTACTTTCAAGTAACTTTGTAAATGGACCTGGACATTGTTCATTTTCATTGAATTTTCCATAAAACTCACCACCTCTATCAGATCTCACAACTTTTACCTTTTTATCTAACTGCCTTTCCACCTCGTCAATGAACACCTGACATTCACAGATTTAGACTTTTCATGCAGCAGATATGTATATCCATAACGTGAGTAATCATCGATGAAGGTGATAAAGTATTTTTCACCACTCCAAGAAGGAGCATCTAAAGGGCCACAAATATCGGTATGTATTAACTCAAGAAGCTGAGTGCTTGGCTGATTTCTTTGTTATATGTTTAGTCTGCTTTCCTTTAATGCAGTCTACACATACATTTAGATCACCAAAATCCAATGGAGGAAGAATTTCATTCTTTACCAACCTCATAATTCTTTCTTTGGAAATATGACCTAATCTTTGATGCCACAATAAAGCAGAATTTTCATTCGATGCACTACGTTTATTGCCTCGACTTTCAATATTAAATAGGGATTCGGAAAATTTTGTATTAAGATTGAATTTATAAAGTGAATCAAACAAAGTACCACTACCATAAAAGTAATCATTTCGGTACAAAGAGAAAACACCATGTCCAACCTTAAAAACAAATCCTAAATTATCCAGTCTACTTACGGAAACAAGATTTCTAGCACATTCAGGTACATAGAGACATCCTTCAAGATCTACATGACACCTAGTGTCTAAAATCAATCTGTAAGTCCCAATGCCTTTAATTCGTGCCTTCATCCTGTTCCCCATGAACAAGTATTGTTCAGTTCCTCTTATGGGCTGGATCGAACTGAATCCCTGTTTAATATGAGACACATGAGTAGTAGCACCAGAATCTAACCACCAAGTATTATTAGGCACTTCTATAAGTTTCAATTCAGAGCAAACAAAACTATGATGTTTACCTTTCTTGTCGAACCAGGCCTTTCGTTTAAGACAATCTTTCTTGAAATGTCCCGTTTTCTTGCAAAAGAAACATTTCATCTCTTTATGGATTTGCTTTCTGGTCTTTTCACAAAAACTTTATCCTTCCTTTTGTCTTTTTTACTCGGTTTTGCCTTATAGCTGCTAGAACTTCCAAGACCTACGAGATTCGCAACTTGGTCCTTCATTTTCTTTAATCTCCCTTCCTCTTGAACCAACATAGCCTTTAGTTCTTTAAAATTCCATTTATCTTTAATGGTGTTGTAGTTCACCTGGAATTGGCTAAATTCAAAAAGTAGGGAGTTCATAATGAATTGGACCAAAAACTGTTCATGAACCTCCATTCCCATGGATGTTAACTTTGCTGCCAAGTTAGACATGTGCGTGACATGATCATAGATTGGTTGAGACCAATCAAACTTTTTTGTAGTTAGCTCACTCATTAGGCTTCCTACAATCGACTTATCAGCCAAATCTGATTGTGAACACTCCTTAATTTTCTGTATGAATTTCCTTGCTTTCTCTGTCTTAGGCATGGATGGCTTAATACTTTCCGCCATCGTCATCCTCATAAGGTTCAAACTCAGCCTGTTAGTCGCTCCCAAGTCTCATACCGAGTCTTTTCAGTTAGGGAGCTATCATCTGTAATGGCTGAGGGTTCCTCATCCGTTAGGATTGCAAGATCGAGTGCCATAATACCCAGTGTGAACCGGATATGTTCTGACCACTCTCCATAATTGAGCCCATTAAACTTTACGACAGAATTAGTGGATGCATACAAATTTGATGAAGCTGCAAAATATTTATACATACTTACTCATTATTACTTTGAGACTTTATTATAGATTCAAAGACCTAATCATAAACTTATAAAATTATGTATTCAAGTAACCTTTGGGTAATACTTTAAATACAAACACTTTTAGCGATATTAAATTTATTCTTTAATAATTAATCATATCATATAAAATTAAATAATTATACTACCTTTGGGTATGCATAATATCGCCTATAGTGAAATGATTAATTCTTTTCATATTAATAACTATATCATATGATCTTTTTTGGGTAATCTCCTAGAATATAGATATTAAAACAATTGATCAATTAAAACTTTAATGTCATTTATAACATCACTTTAATCATGATCAATTGATAAACTTTAATATTTTAATATTTATATCTATTATAACAAGGCCACTTTGGTGACTAACATGTTATCTAAAATATAAATATTAAAATTTTAATATATAAAGTATCTTTATATTGTATTAACATTTTAAAATACAATTAACCATTTCTATTAAACCAGCGGAAACTTTATTGTACACTTATATATATAAAAAATTTATATACATAAGCAAAATTATTTAATCATATATATATATATATATATATATATTTACTCCACATACTTTATGATTTTATCTTAATCAATGAATGTCATTTATTATGACTCATAAGAAGAAAAAAATCGGATAATATGCACCTATTTAATTAATTAATTTTTTTTCGTTACAATATCATTATCATTAATTGTACCTATTCATGTGAATCTCATAACCGTTACATAATTCATAACGCATATTAATTCACAATGATATGTAACTATAATTATTATTATTTCTTTTAAAGATGCTTTTAATTAGGGTTGTTAATGTTATTACCAATCTAACATAGAATTTTCATAACACTAACAAATGAAACCTAACACCAAAACTTAATTCACATGATTTTCATCATGAACATCAATCATTAATTTTATGGTGAATTAAACAAATCTAGTTTGGCTCTGATACCAATTGTTAATTTATTTTCAATGATTTCGATTATGAAATCTTAATCCCAAGAACATCTAGATTTGATTTAATTCAACTTAATATTGTAGATGAAGAAGAAAATACTAACCTTGATCCATGAAGAATTGGATTGATTTTTTCCTCCTTTTGATCTCTTCCTTAATCTCTTCTTTAATGATTCTTTTGATGAATTAAGAATCAATTATAATTTTCTCTCTTTAATGGTGTATATTTTCTCTCTCTAAAAACATAAACCACACGACACACTCATTCATTTTTGAAGAGTTGTGATGGTTTTATAACCATTAGAAAATAACCACCCTTTTAATAACCACCATATATATATATATATAACATTATCCATATGTAGTTATAATTATTCTTTTATTAACTACTAATGCATTATAT